>VXBZ01009120.1:30000-177500 GCA_013399135.1 Heliornis fulica
TTTAAGAAATTAACACCATCTTCTCTAAAGCACCTTGTAGCAATGGCTCTCCAGCCACACCTTCCTTATGACACCACTGAGCTCAGGCTGGGAGGGACCAGAAAGGGCAGCCCAATATACCGCAGTCACTACAAATTAGTTCCAGGATGGAGCAAATTAGGGAACAAGATCAGTGGATGGTTTGGTTTCTTAACCATAGTCTAGATAAATAACTGGGCATGCCCTCTAGAAATTTAGGCAATCTCTGACCCTGACTGTGGGGAGGATCTGTGGGTGCCAACTGCAGTGGCTGAGGCTCTGCCGCCTGCATGTGTGGTGGATGCCGATCTTCAGTTTTTCTCCATTGACTTTCCAGGGTCCATTCTGGGTTCCTCTGCCTTAAAATTATCTAAATTGTTAATTGCTTTTATCAGGTGGACACCTTACACCATGGCATGATTTTTTTTTTCATTCTTTTGTGGTTTCTAAGACAGGGAGAGAATTTTAAACCTGTATATTCCTGGCATATGTGTATATTTTATATATATATATATATATTTCTTTATATGTGTATGTGTATTTTTAAAATAAATTTTACCTTGAGTATCAGAAAATATTGAAATAATATCAAACACACCTCTGAGTTTAAAATACATGAAATAATTTAAGTATGCAATAAAAGTCATATATGTACAGCCTTTGCTACAAGACAGTTAAGTACTAATTAGCTGACACGGTCTGGTAGCCAGAAAACTCTACCTAAGCTCAGGAAGTCACTGCTTGACAGAATCCTCATGTCACCCAGTGAAGTTTGTGCCTTAGGGTAGGAAACTGAGCCTCAGGGAGGCTGCCCCTCTCCTCCTTCCCACCATGTTGGCTTGGCATGCAACATGCCAGTACCAGGCCATGGATATCGCACATTTCCCTTCAGTAAGGCTCAGTCCAAGTTTGGCTGTTGGTGCCACACTGTACGGGACAAGTTGTCTGCAATGGAACTGAACAGCACCCTGTCCCCAGTGATACTTCCACTGCCAATGTTTAGTCCATATGATTGTGGTTACATACCTGGGTGTACTCTAAGTACAAACATCACATCTTCTATTTGCATGGACATCTCCTATAGAGATTCAATGCACAATTCCAGGTCTTAAACTTTTCCACTTAACCATTTCACGAGGACATGGTTAGGAGAGTTATGAAACCTCCTTCAATTACAAGAGTTTCTACTCTCTTCCTGTGCGTGGCGTGACTCCTTCAACACAAAGGAATCTCAGCATACACCCTAAATAAATACCAGCTGTGATGGCTGCTGGTTAAATAGGGTTCTCGCAAAAAGCAGAGGGATACATTTTCCCTGTTACATTGCCAAATGGACTAAGCATCAGGCACCCTGGTATCCTCTACATTTTTTTTCCTATTATATTCCTATATTCCAAAGTGGGTTTGAGGAAACACAAGGAATAAGTTAGCATCATCCAGTCACTATCCACAATGTATTTTGGGGGCTGAGGGCAGTAAGGGAAGCCAGATACCTGCAAAGTTACATCAAGTTTCCCCTGTAGTTCTACTTACTTATTTCCGAATTCAGCAGCAGCAGTGGCTTGAGGTCATGCAACACCTTATCTCTTGGTTTCTGCTGTGCATGCTTGCTGAGGTCCAGAAAATAGACTTTTTTCTTCTTCCCAATGGTCTAGAAGAGTTATATGGAATCATTAATTATGAAAATTAGTATAATTCTAAAGGTTGATAAGATAATGAATGCCATTCATGCTACATTTCATGAGTGTGGTTTATATTTTGTACCCTCTTCAAACATCGTCAAGTACAGTACAAACCATTTTCACATCTAATAAATTACAGCAAGGAGAAGACCTGGTCTGTGTTGCTTGCTGCTTCAGAAGCATCAGGTTACAAATATGTTTAACTGAACTTTTTTTTTTATCTCCACTGAATTCTTCAAACCCGTTTGGCAATCTTTAAAAGGTTAATGAGTACTGTCTGCTACAGAATGCCAAACTGATTTAATTCAGAAAATGAGAAAACATTCCTAAAATGTAATCAGCTGTCATTAGGAAGTGACATAGAGGAAGATAGGGGTGTTTTACATTTTGCTTCCTAAGCAGGGCTTTGAAAGGTCTAGAGAAAAAGTCAGGTGGTTCCTGCACAAGATGCCTCCCTCCAAAATTGTTTTTACCTGGATCAATGCTGCTTGCGCTTCCAGTGTTCCTTCTGTCCCTAAAGTAGTCACAACCTTGATCCTTGTTTGCTCGGTCATCCCGGCCCCTCTTAACGTGTAGCATCCTGCAGCTCCTTCAGTGGCATCTTTTGTGCATCCCAGTGCTCCCCCCAGCATCTCAAGAGTGGTATGAACATGGTGCGGCTGGGACAGATCAGAGTAGCTCAGCAGTTTCAAGACCTCCTTGCACCTGGGGATGGCTACTTGGGATGGAGGGGATCTCCTTATCCTTCCCTGAAGAGAAAAGAAAAAAGTGACTGGGTGTGTGGGTCAGAGTGGTAAGGAGAAGAGAGCACTTCTTTGCTCTGTGCCACCCATGTACCCAGGAGGAATCCTCCATCAACAGCCTTTTTTGACATGGTGAATCTATGGAAAATGCCATTCTTCATCATGGGTCTCCCCTCTCTGAGGGGGTACACACAGGTTTCTGGAAAACTCACCATGCCTGCAAGCACTCCAGAGCGTCAGAGGCCTTGCACTCCTGCCTCCTTACCAACACCTGCTGCAGGTCCATTTGGCAAGGCCAAACCAAGGTCAGCAAGTCTTGGGAAGATTTATAGAAATTACATCATTTTTCTTGGTTAGCTAAAACGCTAAGCAATTTTACACTGTTAATGGAATTGAGACGCTACTTTAGTATGGTGTGATCTCAGACAAAACGTGATGTCCTGCAGAACTTCTGACACTACACTTTTCTGTGACCCTGAAGTTCTTGTGTTGGAAATATGCTCTACAATGGTTGCCAGACTCTCCCTTTTCACAGCACCACACTGCTGCTCTGTTTTCACTCTGCACATCATCTCTCGAACACTAAAGCATTTAGTAGTGAAACCTGACACATAATGCTTTTCATCTACAAGCATTAAAGTTAGGTCATATTTATTTCTTTCATAAAATAGAATTAAAAAAAAAAATCCATCTTGGGTGACCTGCCAAAGGCTGCTGCAACTCCAGAGCATAGTCCCATCTTGCCGCCCGCCCAGCTCTGTTTTCTTGCAGTCTCTGTGCCCAGCTCCATGTAACTCCCTGGAATGAACCCCCAGAACATTTCTGAAGTACACAAACAAATCATTTTTAGGCACAAGCTACTCGCACACACTATTATAATATGATAATACATGCTTACAGAGCTGCTCTTTAAATCACTTTACCTAAACTACTTTCTCAGCTTTAATTCCTGCAACACCCTTCACTACTCCACTCTGTATCAGTCAAATACCCATAATATATTCATAATAATATCCATATCTAATGCCAGTATTTAATTCAAAGATTCCATCCATATTATCACCAGAATTATTTTTTTTTTCTCCCAGTCGTATTTAGCAAGCCTCATTTTATTGTCGGTCAAAGGAGCCCTCCTCACTTGATCTCCCAAGTGCACAGCAGTACAATGTGTTTCTTCTTGCTGGGTAGCATAAACCACCTTCCATACATTCTGAACATATCAAGAATGCTGTAAAGTTTAAATTGGGCTATCTGTAATTAACTATGTTTTTAAGAGTTTGTAGGCAATTCCAGAGCAGGGCTATACCGTATTAACCGTTTCACAAGGAGGAAGCACAATTTAAACAGAGGAAACAAACACAAATATGTTCTTTATTTGATGGCAATGAAATTCATATTAAAATGTGGCATTGCAGTAAACCAATTTCTTTTTTCGTGGCAACTTCCTATGGATAATATCTAAGTAACTAATCAACTAATTATATTAGCAAAAAACCAAGTAAATTATTCATCTGTTTAATTCCCAGGAAATAATGTCACTAAAATATATTTACTCTTATTCTTGTCACATTTCCAGTTTGTGTAAGTCTAATTGTTGGGGTTTTTTAAGTTTGTCTGCAACAATGATGTTTTCCTTAATAGTCTTCTATGTAACAACATTTATGGAGGACCAACACTGGACTCCTGGAATTTGTAGGTTGCACAAAAGTTACTTGCAGCAGTAGAGAGGTTCTCCTGCCTGCCAACTAATGCAAAGATTTACTTTAAACAACTATTTTTATTCTGTATCTTGTCAGAGAAGTTCCCTTGTTGGCTATATTTTCCATGGCATTAGCAGATACATGGAAAAAGAAATCATTTTTATATTTCACACCGTGCTTTGATAAAATACAACAGAAAATTTGAAAGTAAATTTGACAGAAGAGCAGCAAGTCAAATGGTTATTGGTGGGCTTTTTATACCTTTTAAGCAATATAGAGGCAAATAAGAATTATATATACATATATATATATATATGTACACATACGTATCCCACTTACGTGCAGGCATCATGTTAGTTTTCTCCCCACAATTAAGAAAGACAAGGAGGGTAGTGACAGTGTGGGACAGGGACAAGACAAAGCCCGTATAACCCTACCCATGTCTTAGCTCATGTAACCTTTCCTCAAGGAATATCCTACACCTTATTAAACCACCAGAGACACATCCTGAGCCCCCCTGTGCCCTGCCAGGGTGATGGGTAGGCTGCAATGCCCATGGAAGGTTTGGGAGTGAGACCCCCACATGGTTTCCTTTCTTCCCAGGAAGCCCAAATCAGTGCAGCCTACAATGGGCTGGTGCATATTCCTTACCATACTGTACCATCCTTCTGTTGGGTCATCAGGGCATAAGCTTAGCAGCAGAGAGCTAACTCTGGGACAGGTAGGAAGGCCTGGTTTAAAAGAGTGGGCTTGCTGCAGCAAAAAGGAGTGGTTATTAATAACAGTAATAGCTATTAGGTTACTCCTCAGTAGTATGCTGGCTGAGAATCATCATTTTCTAGTTAATTAGCTGAATTATTTTTTTCAGACTCAGCACTAACAGCTCTGTGTCACATCATTCTCTGCAGTAGATGTGGCTCTGGTGAAACACAGCAATGCCCACAGCTACCACAGCATTCTCAGGGCTGGCAATCAATAGAAAGGATCCTGCCTCTCTCATTCCCTATCACCTCTTTAATGTCTTTATTGACACAGTACTTAAAATTTGTCATTAGCTCATACTCATTCCTAAATCCTCTCTCTTTTGTGGTTTAAAGTGCCACACCAAAAATAGAAACCAGGTAGAAATGTTTAAAACTTACTGCACAATGTGGTTCAATAAATCTGCTGACTGTTTGTGGACAGCACTTCAGATCACATGGAAACCACACATTTACATAAGGATTCTCACATTTCTGAAAGGATTTTAAGTTCAAGTTTATTTACAATCACCAATTTCATAGATGACAAAGAAAGAATCAAATAAACCATATGGTGAGACAGTCATGACAAAGGACGGCACCAGCTCTCAGAACATCCCATTTCTTGCACCAAAACTGCAGTGGCCTCGCCACATCATCTACTCATGTCCTCCTGCAGTACCAGGCTTATATGCCCAGCCAGGCTCCAGCTGAGCCTGTATTTTAAAACCAGAGACCCACAAGCCACTTGGCTGCCCACCAGCCAAGTACCTGTACAGCAATATTTCAACTCATCCATTTGCCAACTTTTGTTTAGTTCTTACCTGATATTCAGACATAAATTGTGAGGTGATGAAACCGGATGTAGGTGAAGAAGGAAAGTTAGAGGCTACTGGATATGAAATGTTTTCAAAATAAATTACTTGTTCCTGCAGCCATATCTAGGAGTAACTTTATCTACAGCTAATATGGTGAACCAGAAGCCATCCCAAGCGGTCTTGCATGCGTGCCACCAGCTGGAAAACATCACGTACAATGCTTTAAATCAAGGGCTGAGTGCTGGACTTTACTCTCACATATGACAATCACATGATATAATTACACTTACATGTCCACCAATATACTCACTTCTCCCTTTTACCTGGCCTGGACAAAGCTTCTTCATCTTCTTGAGATTTAGAAGTCACTCAAAGCAGCTTCTATTACTCCCTTTCTGTACCACCACCACCACCTAATAGCCCTGCACATGCAAGTGTTTTCCTTCCTCCTCTGACAGCTTAGGGAATCAAATTTTAGATTGGATATTGGGAAAATTTCTTCACCTGAAGGTCTGTCAAGCATCACTGTTCTGGGAAGTGGTTGAGTCACTAACCCACCAGCAGTGAGTTACTGTCTTCCTTGGAGAGACCCATGCAGATACTGCACTGGACCACAGGCACCTCAGTAAAACCCATGTATGACAGCAGTGAACCCTGTAAACTCCAATAATTAAATGAACACATGCTAAGAAGGTTTTCTGGTTTTGGTTTCCCACTATAAATTATGAAATCAAGTAAGAACACTTTTCCTAAAGTCACCCCAAACAAACACATAACCTGCTTATAAACTCCAAACTCATTTTGATCTTCAAAGACAATTAAAAACAAACAGTTCTGCCTAAATGCTCAGTAAATTAATCACTGGCCTAGATGCCACTGATTGTTTAGTTGCCTGAACCTGTCTCCAATTTAACAGACCAGAGGTTTCTCTCTGCCATCTTGGCTGTTCACCTTATGTGATCCTCAAAATCAAACATCTCTGAACAGCACCTCTGATAAAGCAGCTGTACTCTCTGCTGATGCTATTGCTGCTTGTGAATGGCTCCACAAAGACAACAATAATGGAAAAAGCTTTTCTACAGATTTGTTTTTGTCAAAACAAATCACTGCATTGATGTATTTTTATTCCCCAGCCCCAAATATCATTTCACAATCCAGAATCATTACATCCTCTGCAGTGATTGCTTTCACTAACGGTAATATTTTCACAAACCACTTTGACTAATATGTTTTTCCTATTTCCCAGTACTACCCAGCATATATTCCCTCCTGCTGAAACAGCCATATCCCTTCCTGAGTGAAGCACCGTACCACAGCCAACAGCTGTAGGGAGTTCCTGGCGAAAAAACACTGAAACCATCAACTTGGCCCACAGCAGCAGGCAGAGGGTCACAGGGTATTAGCAAGGGGATACAACAATAAGCAAGAGCTGATATACTTGCTATATAAAACAACCTTTAGTAGCTGTAACCTATACTGAGCTTACCTAGACACTGTGATACAGAAAGCACAATACTGCCTTGCAAAGAGTAGCAAAGATAGTATCAGGTTCCTGAAATCTAAGTTGTAAGAAAAGGCTGAGGGGGTTGAGTTATTCTTCCAAGAAAATAACAGCCACAGATACACCTAAAGACGTTTTTTTACATTATGAGTAGGCTCTGATAAAATTCTTAGTGATACTTTGGTCACTAAGTGCCACTGTAGTGATACAGTGGCAAGACACCCAAAGAGAGAAGCATAAACATTAGAAAACTGGGACTAAAGAAGAATTCAGAGAACTGAGCTACTTGATATATAGATAAAAATAATAAAGGTAACATTCCTTCCCACTGAGGACAATAAAATATTGTCATTGATCTGAAGTAGGTAGAGCTATCCTGGAGTAATTCCCAAGACAAACAAAAGCATATTGCA
The DNA here is from genome assembly GCA_013399135.1 of Heliornis fulica. Lineage (NCBI taxonomy): Eukaryota > Metazoa > Chordata > Aves > Gruiformes > Heliornithidae > Heliornis > Heliornis fulica. The sequence goes on from VXBZ01009120.1 coordinate 37,616, forward strand.
CTGCAGTTAAAATCATGTTTTCCTCGGCAATTAATTTCTGAGCGAAGAGCAGCAGTGGAAGAAAGAAACACCCAAAAGAAATGGTCAGATTATGATATAAAGACTGGGAAACATTTCTTCTTTCTGATGGGGAGAGCACATCTTAAAGGAAGTTTCTGGGTCCGAGTTTCCTTGGGTAGGCATTGAGAGTTGTATTTGTCGCAGATGAGAAGCAGATGGCCATAAACCAGGGTTTTACTGCTTGGCATCCCCTGTCTGTGCATCCAGAGCTGGGGAGGATAAATTGTTGGAACTTAGCACTTGAAGAAAAAAACAAGGCCACGGGTGTGGAGACCTGTGTCTCCTGAAAATCCAGTCACTGTTGTCATGGTTTAACCATAGCTGACAACTAAGCCCCATGCAGCACTTGGTCACTTCCCCCATCAGGATGGAGGAAAGAACTGGAAAAGTGAGAAAACTCATGGGTTGGGACAACGGTGGTTTGATACGTAAGGCAAAAGCCATGCACACAAGCAAAGAAAAACCAGGAATTCATTCCCCACTTGCCATGGGCAGGCAGGTGTTCAGCCATTCCCATGAGAACAGGGCTCCATCACACCAAATGGTGACTTCCATCTTCTTCCCCCAGCTTTATGTGCTGAGCATGACATCATATAGTACGAGATATCCTTGGGTCAGTTGGGGTCAGGCTGTCTCCCCTCCCAACTCCTTGTGCACCCCCAGACTGCTCACTGGTGAGCTGAGAAACAGCAAAGGCTTCAGCTCTATGTAGAGACTACAACTACCTGGCAACAACTGAAAACATTGGTGTGTGAGATGAATGTCGTTCCCACACTAAATCCAAAACACAGCACTATACCGGTGACTAGAAAGATGACTCTATCCCAGCCGAACCAGGACACTGACCTTGGCAGGAAGGTGCCTGACACTGAAACAAAGCAAGTGTGTTCTCTCCTCACACCAGAAGCTGGTGTGAGGAGAGAAGGAGCTTTTGTGATCCCTGACCAGGGAGAGGTATGGGTAACCATCAATCCTGCCCAAAACTGGGGAGAAACGAGTGCATCCAGCACACTGCAGGGAGGGAAATGCTTCCCAGAGCTCTGGCAGAAATGCAGGACAAGCAGCTAAATTCCTTCCCAGAAACTGCTCCAGTGACAATGCAATGCCTCCTGGCTCCCTCCAGCCCACCTCTTGCAATAAATGTCAGCCTGCAGCCGTATTGGGCATAATTAGCCTATGATAATAAATTACCCACATTTTCAGGAAAATATTAGAGACCATCATTATTTGGAATAGAGCTGCATTCAGCTGCACAACCCTACCTAATATGATGGATGGAGTAGTCATACCACTGAATACATTTATCTAGAATGAAGTGATTATTTCGAAGATGAACACAGTCAGAAATAAGTGCGTATGAATCATATACTACTACACACTGGAGACAATCAGAATAGCAGGGGTTGTAGGTCAGCTGACCAGCCCATAGCTTTTAGTGGGTAGATTATTTCATACATATACCCTAGGATTTTAAAGCTCAGTCTCAAAATCCCTCTGAATTTAAAAATGATTCCATGTTTTCTCTTGGAAGGAGGTAAGAAAAAAAAAAGAGAGATACAAGAAGGGCTTTTCTCCCCCTACCTTAGAGAAGATCTTTACAGTTATTTTACTCCAATGTCCATCCAAAGATGAAGACACATTGCCCAAAATACCACAGCAAAGCATATCATGAACATAGTTTTGATAACACCTAATTATCATATTTTAAAAAAAAATTAAGGACTTCCCATGAGGACTCACTCATGTCCAACTGACTGCAAGAGAGAGCAGGAGTCATTGCAGCAGAAAAGTTACATGTGAATGTAAGGAAAAATGTTTTCACTGTGAGGGTGACAGATCACTGGAACAGGCTGCCCAGAGAGGTTGTGAAGTCTCCTTCTCTGGAGACATTCAAGACTAATCTGGACACATTCCTGTGTGGTTTAATCCAGGTGATCCTCCTCAGGCAGGAGGAGTGGACTAGATAATCTTTCAAGGTCCCTTCCAACTCCTGACATACTGTGATTCTGTGAAAAGTCTCGTCACTTTTATAAAAAAATTGCACATTCCTTTTTGGCACATTTTAATTCCCAACATTTCTTTGGCCTTTTCCAATCATTTTAGTAAAGCAAAGAAAACCATTTCGGATGATGGACAAGGCTCACAACTCTGTTCTGCAAGAATAGCCTGGCACCTTCAGCATCTTGCCTTTATCCCCCATCTCTGATAATTGGAAGGGTCACTTCAGACATCGAGCTTGCGTACCTGTGACCAAAGATAGGCTCCCTGCTTGAAGACTGGGGTCTCCAGAGGTCTGTGAACAAGGTTAAATGCTTTGTGTGAATACACAGCTTTGTGCAGATTCGTCTTTCCAAAATGCAGTTGCATAAATATAATTCCTACACATTCCTCTGAATTATAAGCATGATTTCTTTATGCATTGAGAAAACAATGCAAAGTGACCATACGTTGTAACTCAAGAAGAAACAAAGTTCAATGGATTTTCAGCCATATCCCATGTTCCCATCATCATCATCACTGCTGGAAGAGGTGTCATTTTTCCTGTCCCAGTCACAATTTTTTTCACCCAGAAGCGATGTCTAGATTTTTGTGTGTAGGGTAGCATAGTCAGCTTATGAGGAAACTTGTTTGCCAACAGCAGTAACTACACAACAATTCCAGATGAAAAAAAAAAAAATAGACCTCTTACTGTTAGACTAATGAAAGTATATTTTTATAAGAAAACAAAAAGCATTTTTAATAGCTGAAGTTACCTGTTATTAGACATATTTGAGTTACCGCTAGATATAAAGTTGATTTTTTAATTGTATTTCTTGACTGTCATCAGTTAAGGATATTTATTTGTTCTAGTTTTGACTGGGATAGAGTTAATTTTCTTTCTAGCAGCTGGTACAGTGCTGTGTTTTGGATTTAGTATGAGAATAATGTTGATTACACACCGATTTTTTCAGTTGTTGCCAGACAGTTGTAGCACCTAGACTAAGTCAAGGGCTTTTCAGCTTCCCACACCCAGCCAGGTGCACCAGAAGCTGGGAAAGCCCAGCTAGGACAGTTGACTCAGGCTGGCCAAAGGGATATTCCCTGCCATATAGCAACTGAATATAACTGGAGAAGCTAGCAAGGAAGGTGATTGCTGCTGAGAAACTGGCCATCAGATTGTTGGGTTTTCTTTTCCTTTTGGATATAGTGAGCTTTTGTGCATCGCTTGCTTTATTATTATTGTTATTCTCATCCTTTGTTATCCTATTAAACTCTCTGTGTCTCAACCCGCAAGTTGGGTATTTTTTCCATTCTCCTCGCTATCCCCTGGGTGGGGAGGGGTGAGCGAGCGGCTTCATGGTGCTTAGTTATGACATCAGGCATCAATCCTAACAGCTAAATGTCTTGCTCACTGTAAATCAATCTAATGCTAGTTTTTGGGTATGATACACATGCCCTAAATCCAACCTCATCATCAGTGTAAACAATATTATAATTGCATGATACTTAATGCACAGTGATACTCCTTTGGATTTAAAATACATGCTATCTTTGGGAAATGCAGATGGACATTTAATTTTTTATATTTGCTGAAATATTTAAATATATTCTAAACTAAGGAAATATTTAAAGGTAAGAATCAATGCTACCTCCATATTGCATTTTTTTTTTTAAATGTAGTTATTAAACATTAGAAACATTCAACCAAATTTGGATAAGTTCAAAACTTTCAGGTATTCAGACTGTTTGTTTTCACAGGTTCAATAGACTTCAGAACTCCCGAGGCAGGTGAAGCTCTTTAATAATGCCTGCTGAAAGCAGCAAGCTAGCTAAAGCACAAAGCCATCTGACATTAGGAGGTGGTACCCATGTCGTAAATAAAAGATGGAGTGAATAAGGAGGAGCCTTTTATGGCTCAGCCTATACTTCAAGAGCTATGATGCTTTAAGGAAGCAATTACATTGCATCTAAATTTCCAAACTTTCCAGAACAGTCTCTTGCTTTTTCTTTGGATGGAAAATTTGCACGAAGAGCTGAGTAAGCCTTTTATGCCCTCCTGCACTGAGCTGTCTACCCAAAGCCCTAATGCACTGCTTCAAGGTTAGGGCTCAACTCAGAAAGGGCACTGCCATGGCATCTCTGCTAGTAACAGGGAGAACAATTCCCTCCTCCCTGTTCCTCGTGCAAATGCAGCGCCTCTTCAGCTCTCCCCTCTTCCAGCGGCTGATGACCAAGAACTTGTCAAGCAGAGCGAACTCTGACGTGAATTGGAAATATTATGAAAAGATGGTATCGGTTTTGTTAGTGCTTTGGGTTCCTTATCTGCATGTGGTCATAAAGAAGAGACTTCCAGATTTCTTTGCTCTTGCTAGGGAGATATTTCACTCACAGCTTGTCTTTTTGTCCAAAGGAAGTGAAAAAGGGAACATCACGCCTTTCCATAGTCAGACTCACTTCTTGATAATTCCTGGTCAGTTGAGGAGAAAATTAATTCAAGACTGAGGGAATGTAAAAAGACAGAATACAGAATAGAATGTAAAAAGACAGGATAGAGAAAAAGAAGAGAACAGGAAAGAAAATATAGGGATCTTTTTGTCTGTTCATTTGGGTTTTTTATATAGCTAAGCATTCTTATTTATTTCTGTAAAATCGGTATTTTCAGGTAGCTGCTTTTACCCCAGCCTGGATGAAAATGAAAAATCATTACTTACTAGTTTGGGAAATTGGAAACACGACAGTATCAAAAATTGCTACTGAAGCGCACTTGTGTGAGGTATCACAAAGCTTCGGGGGATCCATAACTAAAGTACTTCTCATCCCACACTCACAGGATGGGAGGCTGTCAGGGAACATGAAGTCCGCTTACTCTTCTCAAAGCACTTATTTTATCTTCTATTCCTTTGCGGGCTGCTTTAAGAACAGACAAAGCTACATCGCTCAGTACTACAGAGACTTAGCACCTGAAGTGGGAAACTTCCTTTCCTAATTTGAATTATTTTAACTGCCAAAAGCATAAATGCTGCTCCATCAGGCCAGGCACATGGAAGGCAGCAGGATTTCTTCCTGTTTCTTTAGCAATCGGCACTAACACCACAGCGGGGCATCGCCAGCGCCACTATGGGGGGATACGGCCCTCTGAGTTCAGTCAGGAGATAAGCAGAAAAGACAAATGGAGCACTGAGAAGATTGCTGGGCTTTTTAATTGTCAGTAGATTCTGAGAGAGAGAATTTCACAAAAACAGCCCCCATGTCAAATGGAGCAGTTTCTGAGAGTGCTTTTCAGACACGGCCAGACAGCATCGTATTTCCTCTCCGCAGCTTACCTAACGCATGCATGCACATTTACAGAAACACACACACGTAACGCCTGCACATTTTGAAACTGAAATAATACGACTAGAACTCAGTGGCTAGAAGAAAGACGTTGCTGGATTAGTAACACAAACCAATATGCTCACTGCCAAGGCAGAATTAAGTCAACATATTTGTTTAAGTGTTAAAAATCTTCCTCCGTAAAACTGAACTGGAATATGGAATAGAGATGTAATGATCAGCTGCTTTGCTTTTCTGAGAGGAGTTTGACTCAAATCCCAAATCTCTGAAGGTATAAGACAAATAGGAGACTTGCTCAAATTAATTTGCTAAAAGAACAGGTAATCATGAAAATTATCCCAACATTTGATGACAGGGAAGCTTGTGGTCATGCACACCCAGTCACCCACACATCCTGTCACTGAAAACAAAGGATGCATATCAGAATTGAATTGCTAGGAAACCACTGCAAAAGAGCTATTCATACATACACACAGGTAAATTAATTAGTAAATAAGCAGTAGCTTACATGAAGCTGCTGGATCCTCAGCAAACTTATAACAAAGCCACCAGAGGCAGCGGGTCAAAGACATATTTTTTTTTCATTGTCATTCCATGGGTATGTGGCAATTATTCAATGTAGTGCACTAAATACAGGTTCAGGATTTGCCACAAAAGGCAGAAATGTCGGAACACCAGTTGACTTTGATGGGAACATAAGTGGGCAGGCAGACTTTCCTCCATGTCCGCAAAGACTCAAAGAAAGACTATTCAACACAGTTACTTAAGACTTCCTTTGTAATCCTTCTCTAACACTGTTTGAGATTTGTCCCCCCAAAACATTTGTCCAATTATTGGACATTGACTATTTAGAAATTACTAGATATACACTAAAATTTTCAACTGACTGCTTTGTGGGAAGCTTTCCTATTTCTGTGGGATTTCAAGGCCTTTTTTCTGCTTGATCCCTGGTAGGTGTGCTCTCAACAGTCTCTCCTCTTCTTCCTCCTCCTCTAAGAATCCAAAAGGCTGCTGAAATTCACAGTCACCCCGACCAAGCTGTTCACAGGCTATTCCTTTAGCATAGTTACCATTAGGCAAAAGTGTTTACAGAAAATTATATGGAACTGAGCTTCCATTTGTGTCCATGCAGTAGATGTTCCAGATCTCACAGACAAGGATGACCTGTTAGCTGTAAAAGTTTAAGCATATCAACATATAGTTTTCTCTTTTATTCTCTTTTTTCATCACTTCTGCTTTTCATAAACATTTGTAAACTATGTTTTCAGGTTTTAGAGTTAAGAAAACTGAGGAACAGCGAGGCAGTCTTTACCCAAAGGCCTGCAAAACCTTGGCTCTTTCACAATTTATGTCCTCCACACTACCACAGCATTCTTACCAGTATCCACAGAGCAAAGCTCTATCTCAGCTGTACAGACCAGGTGGAAAGCTGGCACCAGGAAGAAGGAAAGGGAGAAAGAAGCCTTCTTCTGGAGGCTCTGATGATGCTACACAGTCTCCAGCCAGCAATAAGGTCAGTCAGCATACACTTTCAAACCTGAAAGACAGAGGGAAACTACCCACCACATTTGCATGCACACCTACATTAATCCTTTCTTACAATATATTTGTCACATCCCTGTATTTTACAGACACCCAGATTTTCAGTGTATTTCTCCTGATTTTGGCTGAGGGGTATTGATGATTTCCATTGAGCAGCCATTATCTGGCATGACAGCCACCATGACAACTAACTTACATCTCTTCTCAAAATTATTTATTACTGCCATGCAAGTATTACATATATCAATAGATAAAGTTTTCCTACGGAATTTACTTCAAAACACTTTTTCCATCTAAAAACCATTTTTTCTAAAACTGAGACCTTTCTAAGGTATTAGTGCTTTAAAACAATTGTGGTTCTTTTTGGGTAATTTCATCAACAGAAAACAATTACAGCATCCTCTTTTTTTTGGCGGGGGAAAGGGGGGCAGGGCTGTTTGGGTTTTTTGTGAGTTAATGGCGCAGGTACCCTGTTTTGACTTCTGCAGAAATATTGGGCTGACAGTTCACACCAACTGACTAGACAAGCCCAGAGGAAACTGTTGGTGGAAAGCAGTCTGTTGCAGCTGGAATGGGAAAGTCGCTACAACCAAGAGTATGCTGAGCACTAACCCTTGTGCATCAGATTTACATATAAAATAAAACCTTCAGGAAATAAAGTAACACTGTTAAGGAAGCATTCATTTGAGTTTCTATGATGCTTCTCTTTAACTACAGAATTCAACTGATTTTTTTTTTTTTTTTTTAAAGAAGAACATAAACTCTAATTCAGCCTGTACTGAAACTACAGAGATTGCAATGGCTTCTACTCAAATCAGTTGAGTTCTTGCAAATTTAGAAAGATTTTCAAATTTCTTCAGTGGAGAATTTGATATTTTAAAAAAACTTACAATCACTAGAGGATATTTAGTTAAAAGTTAAAGGAATAAGACAAAACTAAACACGTCCCTGACATGGTTAGTCCTTCCCAGCATTCAGCAATTAATTGTGAGAGGTTTCCTGAGCAGGGGATGAACCCAGTCCACTGTTGTTAATAACTGCTAGTGAACTCTCTCCCACAAACTTCCCCGGTGCATTTTGATACTCAGCCTCTGTAATATCACGAGGCTATGAATTCCAGCCAAAGGATCCCTTTATGTATGTCCTGTTTCCTTTTATTTCTGTCCCCAAGCATCTTCAGATGATTGCTGGATCAGCTGTAGTTCAAAACATCGGTGCTTTGGCTAATACAGCATTGCAACAATCGCTAGAGTAATACGTTATGTTCCCAAAGGACAACCCTCTGCAATTAATAGATACACTTTTATTATCTTTGTGTCTTCTGTAAAAATACATTCATGCTACAACAGGGATTTTGAAACAGGCAACACGTTCCTCAATTTTAATCCATTCTGATATTTCTTGTGAAACCAAGATTATAATGCATTCAAAATACAAGCATATTTTTTACTGCTCACTGGACTTGCCTAATTCTTACCTCGTTCTTTATTTAACCACAGGAACAGCAAATTTCAGTTTCGATGCTCACTTACACCATAAAACTATATTCTTTCCACAAAGGAGATGGAAGAAAGAGAAATTTGGGATCAAGGGGAACTCATAGTTAAAACAGCCAGAGCCACAAAATATTTTTCAATTATTCACCCACCATGTAAAATTCATATTCTTATAGAAAAGACATACATGTATTTCCAATATTAAGGCTGAAAAATTCAAGCAAATTTTCTTCAGTATTTCAAAATACGTTGTAAATCACATTAGCACATCATCAAATAAATCATTGGTCATTACACTGTGCTCATTCTTATTTGCTATACAGAACTGTAAGAGGGAAGGAGAACATGTCTCATATATATTTCTGCCTAAAGAAGCTGCATTACTGACATGCTCACCAAGGCCTTGGAGATGAGGGTACACACCAAATCTCTGTATTTTGCAAATGTACTACCACCAAATTCAAGACAGAACTTCATTTATTTTAAGCTTAGAGAGATTTAGTGTAGCGCCAAAGCTTCACCTCTCCCCAGTCTTGGCTCACCCCCTCCATACAGACTGGCACTGCCTGTTTCTCAACAGTGGTTCCGGGATCCAGATAGGTATCTGATCCTTACAAAACACCCAAAGCTTCTAACCCTGATGCAATGCTTTGGAAATTGGTTGTTAACAAGAGTTTGTCAAAATTAATTTCAAAAACAACTACAGGAAAATTTTGAGGTAGTGGCAAGAAAACACCTAGCAGCATCAGGAAAAAAAATTTAAAAAAATCAAAGATGCAGATACTGGAATGCAAACATCCTCCCCCTCACCAGAAAACACATTCTATTCTCAAAGTTTGCATTTCTGTGACAAACATGCAAACAAAGCGTCACTTGATGTCGCTAACCATGGCATTCGTAGAAAGTGTCTCTTGCTTTCCTTTTACAGCACTTCCAGTCCAGCCTTTTTGTCTGTGGAGACAGTCTAACATGTAAATGTTCTTCCCCAGTCTCTTCAGAATAAAAGGGGTGTCTTGGGAATTTAAATTCTATTTATATTTATCATAACTTGATAAGAGTAGAGTGTGTTTATTTAAATACTCTACCATTATTCCTTCTTAACAACAGGCAGCTCTGAAGTGCAGTTATAAGTCTGTTTACACCACACAGATATCAAATTGACTTGCTAATGGTAACTTTTATTCGGTATCCATGGGTTACTGTGTCATGTGATTTGACATCAAGTACAGACAGTGCTGATTAGTAGCATCCAGTTCTGTCCATCTCTGTGCATCACTGAACCATCTGGTCATTTATTCACTAATAAGCCCCTAATGGCCCAAATATTCACCGGCCTGTCATTGTGACATGGCATAAAATGCCTACATCTTTCAACTTGCTTTGACATGTTGCTTGTTTCACATCAAAACCCGTCATTTACAGGAAAAGAGCTCAGAGGGGTAAAAACTTGACCTAATCTGCAGTGTTAACACAAAGACAGAGGCTTTGTTATCTGGTAGCCTGACTGAAAGCATGTAAATGGGCATGAATTCATTTTGTACATTTTTCCATGCTCATTTTACAACATTCTTTAAGTTTGGTATCATTTCTAATATGGGTTTTTATGTGGGTTTTGCTGTGAAATCTCTTTTCTTTACCTGTTAGTATTCTTAGGACTGCTTTAAAGGGAGCTGGATTCCCCGAGACATTTGTCAGTATTCTACATGGAAAATGTGCATCAACGAGAATATTATGGGCAGCCTCAGAACTTTTCTAAACCCTTCTATTAAAAATTAGTATCATTAATAATTTTACTTTACATTTCCCTTTTACCTTTGCCTAGGTATCAATAGGCAGCATAATACTTTCTGTCCTAAAGCACAGGTGATGCTTTAACTATTTCCGGTGTAATATGTCAGTTTTTGCAGAATCTTCCTAGAGAAAAAACTCATAGTATATTATCACTAGACAAAGTCAAACACATTATTACTTAAGAGTCACAAAGGCTTAATAACTTAAAATTTTCTCTCTTCAGTCCCATCACCTAAAACTGCTGGATAAGAAAGAGGTCACAATCAATGCTTTTTTTTTTTTTTTTCCCTAATCTTACTGGATATAGCCACAGTTAAAATAGTTTCAAAAAAGCAAACACCCATTAAACTAATTGCTGTTGAAATCTTGGTTAATACATCATTAAAATGTGATTAAAGCATGATGTAATTGATTGTAACTAGAACACTTAGGGTGGTTTTATGGCTCTGCAGTCATTGGTGTGATGGGACACATAATTCACCCAGTATGTTAGCTTCACTTGATGTGTGCCTCTATTGGCACACCAGCTTCTTGAAGCGAGCGTACTCTGCTCAACAAAAACTTCCATTGTGTTGCCTTCTGGCTGTTAGACTCCTTGTAAGGTGAATTAAAAAAAACCAAAAAACCAAAACAAAAAAACCCAAACACAACACAAAGGAAAACAGAAGTTATTTTAAGATGACAACGCATTTGCTTTTAAGTAACTCCATTGTTTAAAATAGTCCTGTTTTTGTGGGCTGACATTATGTGTATGTTGCCGGTGGTAGTTCCTGTTAGTGACGTGAACATCATCTAGGATAAGTCCTCTGCCTGTGCAAGCTAGTAAATTTTATCAGAGAATTCAGGTCAGCTAATGAATCAATTTGAATGTAGGCATCTTCATGCTGAGATTCAATCAAGTTTAAATTTCATTTTAAATTAGTTACTTTACAATACTTACGGTCAAACTCTTAACCGAGTCTTAGGACACATGCAAAAAAAAAATAGTATACGCATTCAAATGTTTCCTCTTTTAGATTATTCACGTTACCAATCCTTACTACACAATGTTATTCTCAAGGGCATCAATAAACACATTCACTGCTGTCTTACAAGCTTGAGGATACCTTTTGCACTTACTCAGAGCCCTCAAACCTAGAGAGGGCTGGAAAACAATCGGGGTTTGTGAAAAATGTTAAGGTTTTGAACATAATCTCTATTCAACATTAAAACAAAACCCAAAGCAGAGCCAAGTCAGCAAGACAGGAGCTGATATCTTTCTAACTCCCTAAATGGGCATCTTATTGATGATGTTGTTAATTCCCCTTGCTCTAAAGAAAAATTCCATCTGACACACACAAAATCTTTTTGACAACATTTAATCGAAGTAGAAAATTGCTATTAAAAAATAAAATTGTTTTGATGATCTGTCATTTTCTGATGGAAAAAGCAGTTTTGTCAACAACACAAACCATGATCGATTCAGGATATATTCCTGTTTGTTCAAATAGGACTTAAAGGTAACAAAATACTAAATTTAGATTCTTAGCTCCTTGTAGGCTTGGTGGTTTGGTTTTAACTTTAACATACTGAGCATTCTCAAACCAGCATTTACATTAATGTTACATACAGCTGCTGAGTATGAGCAGCAGCTGGAGAGCAGTTCTTTTCCACATTATAGCTGTTTTTCTAATTGTGTAAAGTAAATCCATGTTTGCTGAAAATGTTCATTCTAGTTGTATCAGTCAAACTGACATTTCTGAAAAAAAAAAATTTAGAATTTTAAAATCTTGTTTCATACACCAATCCCTTGACATTTAGTTTTTATTTAGGTTTTTTTATTTGAAATTTAGTTACCATAGAAGTGATTACTTGAAATAAGTAATTCCGAAAAAAGAAGAAAATAGGGGTTTAGTTACTAAATTATTTATTATATTGAAAAAAATATCTTTATGTTGAGCAAGAAAACAAATTGTAAACACTTCCATAACCCTGGTTTTGCTCAGGACAACATTCCATTTGCCTTACAAGGAATCTCTGAGAAAAATCCGAGTTCTGACCAGCACCTAATAAGCCTGGGTTCACCACCAGCTCTCATGGAAAAGTGATGGTGCAATGGGAAATGGAGAGAAGTGTTGATTTCTGAGATTCAGAAAAAAAATTCCTCAAAAGAGCTACTGTGCTCTGTCTGGAATAACAGGGATTTTTTTTTTCCCCCAGAGAATATGGCACAGGACATATCTTCAATGAATCTTGAACATCATGTTTTATCAACTACTGCTTATTACAGGGCTTGCAGAAATCTTGTCATCAGTAGCAGGTATGCAGATACAAAATGGAACATTTTTTAAACCAGAAAGGCATGGTTCATTTCCACAAGTGTGAATGTATCACACAGTGACATAATCATACAGATTAGATGGCAATATTCATGATCATCAGCTGGCCATATTTTGAATAGAGAATGCTTTAAAAAGTTTCATCGTGTTTTCAGCTTTATAAATGCAAGATCATGTTTCTAACACATCCAGTTAACAGCAGAAAAACAACAGTGCCCATATTGTTAATGCATAGGTATTTCAGTTACCATGCCAGGACTTCACCTAGATCCCTTTGAATCAGAATTAGCAGAACACAGCACCACCTGTTTTTGTGAAAGCAAAACAGAAAACATAAACCAATTGCTTAGCTTCTACTGAGACTCAAATCTATCCTTTTTCGGGAAAAGACTTTTTCAATCGCTGATCTGCTACACTTTACCAGACACAAGTTGTTGCAGCCTCAAAGTCGCCATTTAAGAAGGCAGCTAATAAGTATCTAAAGAAAATATTATTACCTTCTTATATATGAGATAGCAAGATTGCATAAGTTATACCACTATATAACCAAAGATTTTGCACTATCACAATGGGAATAAATGTTATTCATAAATTTTAACCAGGGTGAAAGAAAAATCACATATAAACAGCTGACACAAGGATAAAGTGTGTCCCACGCAATCAGTAGAGTGGCACAGCAGTCCTGACTACATCGCTGTTCTTGACTTGGGCCATCTCCCCAGGACCTTTGCAGAGCATTTAATTCCCTGCTCACAGCAAGCAGAGCTGCTTCTTTGTAAATACATTTTTAATTCGATATAGTATCAAAGAAATGGTTTCTGGCCCCGATGAAAAAATCCATCACCAAGCTTATGTACATTGAAATAGCAGCGTATTGCTACTGTTTGCTGAGATGGAAACCGATGTGGTAACACCACATTACAATAATGAAAAAAACAAGGATGTAAAATCTAACAACAAGCCTCTGAATATTTTTCTTGAAAACATCCACATTTTCATTCATAGAAGCAAGCGTTTGTGAAAGCAGTACTTGAACATCCAACTGAAATGGCAAGCATTAATACTGCACCCTTTTAGATTAGATAAGGTCAAAATGGTATTTTTTAACATTCCCCTTAATTAATCCTGCAAAGATGTTTATGCACTTGCTTAACTTTTCATATATGAATGTTTCCATTGCTTTAACATCTACCCAAGTCTTATGATTATTAGGGCCTGAGCATGAGGCTAATTACATGCAAAGAGCATTTGTAACTCATTTAACGACATAAGCTATTCTATACTTGAAACTAAATATACCCATTGCCATTGCCTAATTGTTGTCTTTCTATTAAGTATTCTACTTTGAAATAGAGTGATAGAAATTTAATTTCAAGCTTGTGTATTTGTGTATTCAGGCCCAAACTGATACAGATCATTCAGAAATAAATGTTGTTTGATAATGCAGCAGAAGTACTGACGATACATTAACTGCACTATAATCAAGAACAGCAAAAATAGCATATGGCTCTGCATTGGCAGGCACACTGGAAGTGCACAGCGTATGCACCCACATATCAGACAAAGTTTGGAGAATTCAGATCCACTAGTACTTAGGAAACAATTAAAAGCTCTCTAATTCAATAAATCTCAAGTGGGGTCAAATATTTGTTGTAAGCTACTGAACAGGCTATAGTCATATCCATATGGTGATTTGAGATGCAGACCCAGATTTTTAATGAGTCTGATTCCATCTTTTGACATAGTCATCACAACAACTTGCCACTACAACTTTGTGAGTGTAACTACTCATACATAAAACTGACTGCATGCTCGCAACAGCAGGCAACACACCCAACATTCTCATCTTGAGGTCGCACTTTTAACTGCAGTGATGTCAAATATTTTAATAGGTGATAGAGAAGAGTGAAAGAACAACCGGTCCACCTCCACATACGTGCATTTGCACACGTGCACAATGCTATCAGCCTTCTTGCATTTCAGACCCACTAATCACTCACAAATGATCTGATCCCACGTTTGCTCCCCAAAGTAATTAACTAACAAAGGTGATTATCCCAGGGTCACCATCAGGCTACCAAGAAATGATTGTTGCCACAAAGCAGAAAGAGTGGAAGCCAGAAAGCTACATTTGTCTGATCCGATAGTTACGAGCCTCTCTTCAGCAGTCAGAAAATAGTGACTTAAAGTTCAGCATGTGCCAGCTGTGCTTCAAACAGAACAGAGGCTCAAAAGACTACAGCAAAGATCATTAAATGCTGCTTCATTTGCTTACTTTTGTGAGCAGTCATTTATTATTTTTTACCGGAATCCATTGTATGCTGCAACTTTTTTAGGTTTTCATGGGAAATAATAACGGAGCCCCGTGAGGGTCCTGGGGTGACAGAGGTTCTGCCACACTGCATTTTCTGCCAAGATATTAATTAACATAATTAAATGATCCATGACAGAGAAAAATATGATGCTATGGCATCACTGACATTAACAAAAAAAATTAAACCTCCATGAGTTGAAAGGCATCCATACATACATTAGGTAAACAAATCTGAGATGGACCCATCATATGGGTCTGTAACGTTTGTCACTAAGAACAGACTGTCCTGGTTCAGCAGTAGAAAGCTTTATGTACATTTTATTGACCCACTGTATCTGATACACATCCTAGACTTTCTAACTGACATCTGTACAAGCATCTGAACGACAATTTCATTTGCAAACTTGTTTTCTACAGAGCTTCTACTGCAAAAGGCACAGATATTCTCCTCTCAGCAGTTGCCTTGCACCCTGGTTAATCTTTTCAGAAAAATCTCTCTTGTACTGGAAATCCACTTCTAGCAACCGACCTGGAGAGTCCCAAAAGGTTCTTCCAACCTTAACATGTACAAATTAATCCAAAATCAACAGCATTTAAGGGTGTACCATAATTCCAAGGACAGAATCAAAACCAACTCAGGTGGCTCAAAAACATAGACACTTTAAGGGAAAAAAGACGACCTGTGGTGTACACTCACCAAAGGTCAAATTAAAGCTGTAGCACAAGTGTTTATCTTACTGTACAACCGAGCATAAGAGAAAGCATCCATCAGTGTACATTTCTCAAGGAGTCTAGTCATGAAGATCTTAACTCAGGCAAATCTCCTTCAGGCTCAGATCCAAGAGTTCAGATTTTTACTCTTTGACAGCTTCTCGGCCGCTGCCAACTTCTCCTCCCTCTGCACTAGTAGATGTTACCTTTCAATCTGCCACACCACCAGCTTTGCCAGCAGATTAAATGTCCCATTTTGTAGCAAAAGATGATACCAAAGGCAGGCAGAACCACTCTTTTTCTTCAGCCTTTCCCACATTTATAGAACCCATTTCTGCTGAGAAAAATCCAGAGGAATATTTGACTCAAGTTTACCTGCTGCTGCTGCAAGAACTTGCAGGCAAGAGAAGAAGTGGAAGGAACATGGGAGCCATTCCATATGGGTTATTGCTGCCACACCATATCTTGGAAAATAAAGCAGAGCTGCTTTTTAAAAACATGTGGGTTTTAAATGAGGGGTTAAATTCTGCTCATACTACAATTAAGTGAAAGAAGAATTCCCTTGGTTTTATTAAACCTGTAATCTAGTTTTCTCTTATCCATTTATTTCTCCTATTCCCAAATTTATGGAGAGCATTGGTGACCCTTTGCAGTGGCAAGACCCATTGCATCCTTTGCATGCCAAGTTCTGACTTGGATTCTTTTCCTCCCTAATGCATCCAAATCTCATTCTTAGAAACAAGCATCAAAGCACAAATCACCAGACCGCTCCCTCCCTTGTCAAGCCGCACTGTTCACTTATTTTAAGAGAAAGATGAGCTTCCATTTAGCTGGCTTAACTCCAGAACCAATTATCTGAGATTAGTGACCTGCACAAACCTTGCTGATTTCAAGGAAATTCACCAAGCAGGCTCCAAAACAAATGCAAAACCCTGACTTTTTCACATCAGTGCAAAATATTCTTTCCTCCTCTAAAAACATAGGAAAACCCCCCAAAACAATACAGATCAAACCAGAAACTACAAAAGTGAAGCTTCTATGGCTTAGGATACACTATTAACAAATGTTCCTATTTTTAACACTTTATTTAGCTTTTTCCTCATTGATTTTCTCAGTTTCCCCCCACAGGGTAAATCCTAATAAGGAGTATACCCTGTAATCACTCAGTATCAGGTCTTGGTTTTGAGCATTTTTGTTAAACAGTTAACATTATGCTTTGCCCAACTGGCAAGGCATGGCCATCAACCCTGACAAGTTTCTAATGTAAGCAGAAAAATGAGAAATTAGAAGAACAAAGGGCATAAGGTTAAGCTTTTCCTTTATCAACACTTCTTGGTTATGACTCTAAACTGTCCCCAGCAAAAACTACCTCTTCTCACTGGTATGAATATCAGATAGTAAAACAGGAGCTTAACTGTAGGAATAAATACCATGACAAAGGAATAACAATGCTATTCTTAATATTCCTTTGATTAATTTTCTTATGACAATTTTAAAATTGTTTCACAATTGCTGAGTTCGTAGCTGCTTGAATACAACATTGAACAGTACCAAGGGCATCTGAGCCACAGCAGCATGGAGCAGCTGAGCCCTGCTATCAGACACATCTTGCTGGGCCTTTCTCATTGTCCACACTTTGCAGAAGTGTTTTCAGAAAGGCTCTTGTGTAGTGCCCTTGCACAGGAAGCTACAATTTTGAGCATCTCACCATTACTGTTGATTTTTTTACAATATTTAGGCCAGAGCAGCCAAACCTCTTTGGGTGTTCATGGCATTCACTCAGATTTCACAGGAGAACACTGTTGCCTACAAACAGGAGCCAGGATCATTCCCAAGTTCATGAGCAATGTGAGGAACTTCATCATACCCAAGCTTCCCACACACAGCGAAGAGACTTTCTCTCCAAATTAGGAATTCGCTTGATGGAAATGCAAAGTTTTCATAAGTTAGATGTTTCTGAACATTCTTAACAGTTCAGTGGAGAAAATGGTTTGTTAGCAGATTCCAGTTAGTTTTTAAGAAATGAAAGAGAATCTTCATTAAGACTATGTGGCCAAACAGGCAAAAGATGTTAGGAATGAAAAGTTCCTTTTGGAAAGATTATATCACTGGAAATAGAATAATCAGTTCTATTTAGTTTCGGCACCTTTATATTCTTTTAATTTCCACCTACTGTAAGAACAAACAGTGCCGGGCAGTGTTCCAGAAAATGTTGCTGAAACAAAGAAAGTATTATATAGAGGGCTGTAACACTTAATAAATAAATAAATAAATAAATAAATAAATAAAGTGCGCCAAGATGCTGAGGTAAATCATTCTTATTATTCATATGCTTGTCTGTAGAGGGAGCATAACTTCTATATTATTTCCGCGACTCAGACTTTTGACCGAGTTGATACTGTCAATATTCTGTTCTATATTCAAACCTGTATCAATCTCTAAGATTGAATGTTAAAGCCAGAAAGATTATCTTCATATATTATTAAATCCAAAATCTACATAAGTAGCGCTTACAGATGGAAACTGTAGTGCCTTCTTATTCTGAGAATAACCCAAAAATAGGCTGAAGTAAAAGGAGTGTAGACTATACCATTTTTATGTGGCAAACATTACAGTGTTGTTGCAGAACTCCATTGACTGCAGCATGGCAGGCAGAAGTGCTATTTATTTGTTGCACAATTAGCTAAGTTTGCACATTTTGTTAAAGTGCTATCAGGAGTCCATCAAGGAGTGAACATATACACATGCTTTTGTTTCACTATACTGTAATTTAATGTCTAGTGAATAATAATTTTTGTAGCACTGCAAACTGGGATGATAAATATTATTTGCTTTTTTCCCCCTAAACTTGTCAACCAAATGGCTGTAAAAAGCATTCAAGCCCTTATATCTTCCACAAATGTACTGGTTTACAATTTTGCTTGATGTTGACCCGTTCCAGAACTTCAGCTTGGAGACGCAATCTCCACAGCTGCTAGGCAAGTTGCAAAAAGCATCCAGATATCAGATACTAAGCCTAAGAGAGTAAAAGTAATTTCAAGGTATTAATAACATCATTGTTGTTCATAGACAGATACAGATATTCTATTCCTTCCACAAGCAGGGATTTTCTCTGATGTTGATTACAGCAGAACTTTAACACACACACACACGCCTTGGCCCCTTCGCCCAGTTTAATGAGGATGAGTAAGATTTCTGACATACAGTAATAATTTATGTGTGTGATACAGAGTGTCATCAGAAGAAAAGGCAGAGGCAATAAACTGAGTAGACCAAGACCCATCATTCCCAGT
Organism: Heliornis fulica; assembly: GCA_013399135.1. Classification (NCBI taxonomy): domain Eukaryota; kingdom Metazoa; phylum Chordata; class Aves; order Gruiformes; family Heliornithidae; genus Heliornis; species Heliornis fulica. The sequence continues at coordinate 56,454 of VXBZ01009120.1, forward strand.
TGCACCTCAAGTCTGAATACTTACTGACTGGAATGTTCTCATGTCTGTCACTCATTTCTTAATGGCTTTCTTCACAGAACACAAACACAAGTAGCACAGTCACAGGGGCGCTGAGGGGAGAGAAAAGTTAAGATTAGCCCGAGGTCCCAGTAAAACATTAGTTTTCCTCCTCACGTGGGTAGGCCAGTGAATCTGTCCAGAGATTAAATGTTTGTCTAAGAAATGGTTATATACCTTTATTTATACACCTTTCCCAAACTCCATTAAAGCTCGTGCTTGCAGACTTCTAGCAAGAGATGAGAAAATTCTTATTTATCCTCTGGGTGAAAGAAAAGCCCTTTGTGTGTTTAACTTACACTTTATTTGTTTTTAAAATATATTCAGACATTCCTGTGCAATTTGTTGCTAATGCTTAATGAGCCAAATCCTTTCAGATATTTGTCTACAGCTATAAAATTCTCTACTGGCTTCTTCCTCAAACTAGAGGTTTTAGCCCCAACTTATTAATAGAAGCTAGAGAAAAACACCAACTTCAGAGACCTTCCCACAGCGCCTTGTTCAGCCCACTGCCCTTTACACTTTGCTTGTAAGCAACAGAGAGTCTTAATGTGTATATCCACAGGTGCGTGAGGCAGCCCAGGAGCTAGTATCTGTGCGCTAATATCCCTGTGAAGGGCAAGCCAGGCAATCAAGCATCTTGATTTAGCCTCCATGCAAAAGGTCAGATTAGGCACTCTCTTGAGGTCCTCGCTGCATTTCTGATTCCATGCTCACGCTGTGACACCTGCAGGAAATCCAATAGCTAGGTAAAGCAGGGTTGTAAAGAACTTGGGAAGGGAAAAAAATGACCCAGCAGTTGTTGCTAAAACATGGAGAAACTCAAAACTACTCAATGCAATCCCCAATCTGCCCTTTCTCATTGTTTTTATTATTCTCTGTACACACTCTAACTAAACAAGCTCATTATGGTCAGGATGGCAGCCAGACTTCTACAGAGCAGCTGGATAGCTTTGTCTCACCACTCAGGTAGAGTCTGCCCACCTGTACTGGCATGGCTGGCAGCAACAAGTGCTGCAGCACTGCCTCTGGCAATGGAGTCTTCTGCCACAGGGAACTTCTCCCACAGCACACGTCCACAGGCTTGTACAGAGCCCCACACATCATGTTCCTTGCTCTTGCATGTGGACATATGGGATGGGTGTTTTCCTCCCTGCTGGATATCCTATTTGAGAGCATCATGGACTTCACCCACCACCCAGGTATGAAAAGCCACTTAGGCAGACAGTGATTGCTCGTATCAACTGGAGGTTCAATAGCGCTTTCCAGAGCAGCCTCATATAAAGAACAGTGCAGTATTTCAATGTGGGAGTGAAGAAAACCAGTGGAGGACTCTGTGAGGTTCACCAAAAGAGCTCCTTTGCCAAGCGTGCAGTCAGCAATATCTTCTAAGATTGCTTAAGCCTTGCCAAGATTTAGATACGCTGTGTGTGGCAGCAGCATTTGGCTCTAACAGCCTGCAAGCTAAGGAGCCTGGAAGGGACAAAGGCTGCATGTGTGGTCAGCACCATCAGCAACAAACCCCCTCTGATGTGGGGAAAGCTGGGTCCTCTTTCCTCACAGAGGATGTTACACAGTGTATCTGGAGGAGACTAGCTCTCTGGGGCACTGCTGCTGACCTGCACTCCAGGACTACAGTAGCAGCATTAGAGTTAACTAAACTCTAAATCTGTTAAGATGGAGAAATCTTACACGAATACAGCACTGCTGGGAAATAAAAAATAAGAAGAAATTCAACTGTAACCAATCCTGACTTCCTTTAGACAAGAGAACTAAAGAGAAAAAGACCCATAAGAGTCTTCTGTAGGCTATTCAGACACCTTATTTAAAATTTGTAAGAGGATCTGAAACCATAATGATGGTCACATGTAAATATCAAATAGCTCAGTTATGTCAGGAACCACTTACCCACAGGAATTTTTTTTTCTGCAAAGGATGCCAACAAACACCTATGGATTTAAAAATAAAATTCTACTACTTAACAAAAGTTGCAATTTTCCTTAATGGTAAAATCAGAAAGAGTCTGTGCCAGAAAGAGTCTGGCTGTGGCCAGAGATAATCCTAACAGTCATGAATTCTACCAGAAGTTTCTCTACTAAACATTTTGTGAAGTACATCTTTGGGTCCTAATTTTCTAAAACTTCAATACAGAGACTGTTTTCAATAAACAAAGTCTTCAGTGTTGAGCAGATATGCTTCAGGCCCTGAAGCTCCATAATCACTGCATTTTTAAATTTCTTTTAAAATTCAGACCAGTTGTCAGGTACGTGCGCATTTTAGTTATGCATAGGTGGGTTTGCAGTGGCATCAAATGTGCAATTAGCCTATTCCCAGGTGAACCTTCTCTGCAGATATGTCACTGGAGAGATCCTTTTCATATCTTTGCCTATTTGAAGGTGGCAGTAAACCAGTTGTTGTAGCCTGCTCATCTCAAACTGATTTCTCAAGCTGTGTTGCAACACATACAGGACAGCAGTTGTTCTGAAATATACACTGCAGAGTGGGAAGGAAGGCCCCCACGTATGGATACACTGTGCTGTGGTGCTTTTCCTGGGAGAGGAGTGTAGCCAAGGTAGCACATAAGAAAAACCACTGATAAATTATGGTACTTTAGAGGATCTGCCTGTAAGGCATGCAGAGAAACATGCACCTGAAGTGCCATAGCAACTCTGCCAGTGCTTGCTTGTGTAACATCTGGGTCCAACCCTCCACCAATGGAAATCTAAAAAACACCAGTTCTGGGGCAGTCTTCAGCTCAGGTTGGTGGAACTCCAGATGGGCACAGCCAGTTTAACCCAGCAGAGCCTCTCCCTTCACCTTAATACATGGAAATTATCACATATTAAGCAGAGCTATGAAAAAAAGCAAATCTTTTCTTTCCCTGCCTCCTTTGCACTGTCATACAGATAACTTCTATCACCTTTACCCACCCACTCCCAGTGCAATACATAAAGATGTTAGAAACCTTTTCTTGGGCTTACTTCTTAAATTGTTGGTGCAGAACAAACATAGTTTGGCAAAAAAGTTTTTATACATAGCAGTGCACACAGGTGGCCTTGTTTCTCTTAGGCAACATGGTGCTGAGGGACACCAAAACCAAACGGGAAACCCTTGCTGTCCTAATTCGCCATTAGCTTACTGATTTTCCACACTCCAAGACCCTGACCCTCTCTCCTGAAGGTTGGTCATGCTATTGTAGTCCCATAGCACAAGCAGATGATTGAGGCTAGAGGAGAAGGGTCCAAACTCCCTCACCTCCCTTAAGCTGAGGGTGCCATCCCTCCATGGGTGCTTGCACACCAGCCGCCTGCGCTCCTGGTGTTTGTCACTGTGGGACGGACTGTAGGGTGCTCCCAAGGCTTTACAATCAGTGAAAATCGGCACCAGCTTTGTAATCCTGGCACAACATGTCTTCGCTTTGAAGTCTGGTTACTGGTTTTTACAGTTCTATTTTTAAAATGTATTAAAGATGTTTAAAAGTGGCAGAGACTTCCAATAAAAGCCATGTTGTCCAGAATCAGGATGCTGGTCCCAATTTAAACTGGCTGTTAAACAATAGTATATCCAAATAAAAGTGGTCTGATTTACAAAATACCTCAGACTGATTGAACGTTTATTATCCAATTTTTCTCTTTTCAGGTCTTCAGAGGTCATTCTCGCTTTATTTTTTTTTTCTTTTAAATCTGGAAGGCCTTCCACAACTACTGTATGCGAAACGGATTCACTTACCATATTTAAAAATCAACTGTTAACACTAAATACTGAAGAATAATAAAGGAAAGATGCTAATAAATTTTACATTACTCTTGGTTCTATGCATGATTTAAACAGCTTACGACATCGTCAGAGCTCCACCTTCTGAAACATGCCCAGGATATCATGCAACCAGCTTCTGGTTTTCCTCATTGGGCATTTCCATTTTTCCATTACAAATTCATATTTAAAACTTTATATCTGCAGCACACTGGATTTTCTATTTGGAGAAGTACAAGAACATAAACAGGACAATGCCTGAAGGGGAGCACCACTCCAGTGAGGACCCCAGAGGAGCTAGGGCAGCCTAATTCCCTGGGTCCGCCTGGACTTCAAAGACCTTCATCTGTGACTGACCTCCTGTTTCTGCAGTGATCCTGACTGAATCATTTCACATCTCCATCTGTCTATCTCTTCAAGTTCCTCAAGGCAGGGTTTTTTTTTTTGCTTTGTATATTTATGCAGGGTAACTGTAACAAGAATTTACGGTGATAGTATTACTGATACAAACCAAGCACAATACATGAATCAAAAAAACCTAGCAAAATGTAATGTATAAAGGGACTGAGTTTGATGACCCACAAGCATGCAGTTTCTGCATGAAACTATTGAGATTTTGATCACTGAAGTTGGTATTTCAGTGTTCTGTGCTCATGTCTTATAGTTATGTCCTAGCAACACAGGCTAGGCTTCCAGCCCTATGAAGTACCATGTCACATAATTCTGTTTCACATGAATATATAAAACAATTACAGTATTTTCTAGTACATTTGGCAATCGCACATAATTTTTAAAAAAATTAGTTCAAGTCTGAGACGTGACCATCCAGTTTAACCTTCTCTCCTGTCAATACCTTTCCTATAAATGGGGAGAAAAATCTCTATTTCCCATTCTACTGACTGGAAAACTGGGCCAAAGGACAAATAGACTAACCTGCCCAAGGTGATGCTGACTTGAACTTGTGTGCCCTCTGCAGCAGACCACGCACGACCTGCAAACAAATTGTGCTGTAAATGTGAATATTCACAGTTAGCAAGTATTCCTAAAATTCTGATTAAACATTTTGTTTCCTAGTAGTTTTAAATTGGATGTGTCATTTTGTAAATGACAGATGGCTACTATACAGTAAGCAAGCTGGGTTTTAGTTTAGAACAACAAATACATAAATACATTGGCACCAAGTTTCAGGTAATTAGTTCTATTGAACTTTTGCCAAAAATGTCATATTTGTGCCCCATCTAGAAATAAAAAATCTGCAAGTGGGTTTAGTTGCACTCAGTAAAACCTAGAGTTCTAAAAAAAATAGCATTAAATTGTTGTTCAAAAACAAAACACTAAACAGATCAAAGAAATATTTCCCCAGAAGTACACAATTTCTTTTCAATACATGGAACTGAAAAAAGGTAATTTCAGCAAGGAAATAAAGGTAAATCCTAGCTTAAAATCAAAACCAACTACTGAAACAAACAAAAAGAACCCCAAAACTATCCCAAAACAAAACCCATAGCATATATCTAGTTGAAAAAACGTATGCTGGATATTTTATAGGATGAGTTTTTACATTGAGTGTGTCCATATTTTCACTTATTTCCTGTCAACTGGTAGGGCCATCTTTGGAACATGGCCAACTTAGACTCAATTTTACTCACCAGTCTTACCAGCTTAAACATTTGCTCCCTATATCACCTAAATGTTGGAGAAAATAACACCATATGGAGGAATGAAAACAATTATTTGCACAGCCCAGAGCAGAACGTTTTGGGAATTTCACAGTAGCATAAAGGACTTTGGTTAAGAAGTCACAATGTTGTCAGTTCACAATGATGGACCCATCCAGTATCAACATTTCTCATTAAGCCAGTTTACACAGCACATATGTTTATGCAGTCCTCAGCACATCAGGGTGGGCATACACGGCCAAGTTCTGCCTTGGCTTCTCAGCTAAAAGCCATACCCCACTGCTACCGTAAACCATAAACTTACAGCAGTGACAGTCAGAATCTGAACTGCTTTTAAACTGATCTGGTTAATCTTGGTTTTCACTTTTAGTCCCCAGAAATGCAGTCATAAGCAGAAGAGACACAAACCTGAGGTTTATCTCCATTAGACTAAATTCAGTTGATAGATTATAGCTACGCTGAGCAATCTAATGGAAAGAAGGAACAACTTCCCTAAGTATCTGGAAAGAAAACCCACAAACATAAGCTAACTACAGGACCATTTTGATACTGGGACACAATTACACAGATTTTAATGATCTTTTCTAAGAACCAGTTGATGGTACAGGATGGCTTACCTGTCGATTGGTGCTGCTCCTGCTTGGAAAACTAGCCTAAAACATAGGCTAAGGGTGCTGGGTGAGGGATCTGAAGAATAGGCCCCAGGGATAGCAGGGATTGGGAGGCAGCTGCCTGCAGAACTAACTTTCTATGTAAGAAGAAAAAATAATCTCACTTCATCATTTGATTAAATGTTGTGTTATAATATGGAAACCAAAAAACTTCTCCATTGCTTCTGAATTTAAACTTAGAAGCTGGGCCAAGATACAGCAATTTCTGCTACTACTGTGTATTGTCAATATAAGAAAATTAGTTTGCACATCTTGTTTTAACCTACAAGCCACAGATTGAGCATAAAACTGTTTCATCATCTGTAACTTCTATAGGGAACTTCAATAATTGCTTCTACTGCTAATTTTTTCCTTAGGCACCAGAGTAAAAATAAAAAAAAACACTGGTAGATGAGCACGCACTAAAAAACAAACCAAAAATACCTAGGAATCTGACAAAAAGTGGTGTTAGAGCTGTTGCATGTTTGGTTTTGAGAATCTGCTGCTGTAAACTGGCTTCTGGAGCTCAATATCCACATGCAATCTTCCTAGCCTGTATGTGCAATCATAGCACTTCATTGTCCAGTGCTATCATTACAATATTGTTATCATCTGAGCTTGAGTCTGACACTTTCTCTAAGACCTTTCAAATAACCCCTTTACTAGGCTTCAGTACCAAACCATTCAGGGCAAATCTCTGCTTTGTGCTTGTCAGCCTTAATAGACTGGATGTCACTTTTGCCTGTAAAAAGTGCCCGCTCTTCAGCTGTCAGTCAGTCCTTGCGGTGTCAGCCGAGAGCGTGGCTGGAGCCGCTGGATTAGAGGGTAGTTACCATAGCTGTCAGATTACTGACAACCTGACACCCACATCCCCAACTTCCTTTGACTGTATTTGGTTTCCATCTCACTCCTTGGACCTTTCTTAAGGTGGATCCATCTACTGAAGTTAAATAATAAATGCAGCCACCTGGGAAAGTTTTGTTCTTCTCTTTGATTCCTCTTGCAGCTGCATTTGCCTTTTGCAGACACACACCACCGAATGGGTTTTACAGAACTCTGCTCATTTGTAAGGGGAGAAAATACATTTTCCCAGGTCTCTAAGTTAAAGGCATTTCTTTGAATCATGCCTCTGTGTTTGGAGGTGGTTACATTGTGGATATCTACCTTTACTCCACCTTATTGGGGGGTATAAGATACCACCTTACTGGAGGGGGGGGTACATATTTCTCCACATATTCCAAAGGTACTCACCACCCCGTTCTTTCAGTGCTGCTTCTGTTCTACTCTCAAAAGCTTACAGACTATGCACCTCTGAATAGTTTACAGCTGTTGGAAGTATCATGCTTTATACCAACACTTTACAGAACTTGCCTTGTATTTCACATTCCACAGTTGACAAAGTATGTTTCCCCTATTTTAAAACAGAAACTAAGACAAAGCAGAAAAAAGCTCCCTTAAATCTATTATTTAGGACCAGAAACACACTCTCAGTTTTTGGCTGCATCTTCACTCTGAGGGATATACTTGAAACCAAGCTGGAGTTTGCACACCTGCTGTCACACACCCCCAATGAACATACCCCACAGCTCTATTCTAAACATGGCTAATTGGGGTGAATCAGCTACAGGCAGAATATAGTTGATCTCAGCCAGATTGGATGAGCCAAAGACTGGTTTTGCCCTCTCTGCTTGGTTTACAAAGAGAAATACCTATTTTAAATAACACCTTTGTAAGCTTTCAGAGAAGCGAAGCACACTTTGCTAAGAACCACCCTATGATGGAAGACAGAATGCCTGTAAAGTTGGAAACATTTTGTACTCATACCTTCCTTGCATGCGTTTAAAATTTCAATTTCTCATAAGAAAATAAAATCAAACTCTTCAACAATATTTTCAAATCCAGTTACTTGTTTGAAGATAACTGTAACCTGTTATATCAGCCTGGCCACAGTAATTTTCTCTCCTATTAAATTCTTGTGGAAACCATTCCATTTAATGGGAGAAAAGTCCCTCCCTCACTCTAAATATTGCAGGATAACATACAACTCACCCTAAAATGGAGAGTATCTAGACTATAATGCTGCTCTTGGCAGTTTGCAGTAAGTATGGCTGTTACATTAAAATCCAACACGTGGCAGGTAATTTGCAATATGTTGGATATTTGACGAAATGTGTAAGGGCATAATGCACCCTCACAGGAACCCAAGGGGCTGGCTGCAAAGTTTGGAGAGGTGGATTTCGTTCCTTACTGTCCCACTGTCAGCTCTGAATCACTTTGCTTAGTGCCATACATGGAGCAGTGGTGGATTTGCCAGCTAGCTCTGCCTAACTGCATTTTCAGCAGCCACCCACATGTGTGTTTGATGGCACGGCCTCTCTGCCACTTGCTGCCATAACACCCACTCTTTGGGTTCGCCCAGTTCCAGTACATTTGGGTGTATCGCCCCATAAAATTCATAAGATATATCGCATCTTCCTTAGATGCTGAACAAGCACACACCAAACAGGTTTTTCAGTAAAGATCAAAGAAGTGGAACACTACAATAATCCTTTAGTTCAGATGAAACCAAGCTGACCCTTTGTCTCGACTTTTAATTTACAATTCTTCTATAAGTTTGTGAACACAAATAGCTTCTTTTTTTTTCAAAAATACAAATTTAAACCTTAAGATGGCTTATACCTAATGAGCTTTAGAGAGATACTATTAGCTCCTCCATAAACAAGACTGCCTCAAATTCAGAAATAAATTTGAATTTTTCTTTAGATAGAAACTACATTATGATGCATGAACTTTGCTACCTTTTCACATTTCTTTTCGGTGTTTTCCTTCTTATTACGTTTCATGCTTGTATAGCTATTGCCTCGCAAGGCAGACAGATGTGATTATGGATAATCCACACCTCATCTAGCCTTATTATTCAGCAAGGCAGGCAGCAGTGTTTTTTCTTCATGGAACCAGAGGCTGAGCAATCCAGAGACCAGTATCTCCAGTCGCATACCTGTGCAAAAACCTCAGTGAAGGATGTCCCAAAGCAGCTGCTCCAGAACTGGAACAGCAAGCACAGATGGACCCAGCGATGACCATCTTCTAGGTTAGTATTGCGTCATACACAGTTTCCGTGGGAATGACTAGGATATAGATAATGGTCAATGTGAAGTTGATGGCAGTCTATTTGAAGGAGGAGAAGCCAATAGTGTTGGCAATTTGATCCCTTACTAAGCTGTTTTCATTAACAGATTTCTGGGATGTTATCACTACATTATAACAAGGAGGGATAAATCAAGAAGATGCAGGGTTTTGTCATGTTTGTCACATGTTTTTCTGTTTTTTGCAAACTACCACCACAAAATACATCACTGAAATACTCTGATTTCCAAAGCCTGTAATTGTTCCAGCTGCCTTTACACTTCTTTCCAAGTCCTGATGCTTTCTATGAAGGGGACCTTGCCAACTGAGCCAACACCTAGGAACAACTCCAGGATTTTCCCCTTTGATCTCCTGGTAAAGCCCACAACTCTGGCACTTCCCAGCCATGTTTCCAAAACACAGCATGTCCACATGAAATCAGTTACAGGGAAGACAGCAAGTACTTCCAGTTTAGCAAAAAGGCTTCAAGAACACGCACAGGGATTTTTTTCTTTTGCCGATGCCCATCCATGATGAGCCAACTCAATTTAAATATATTTAAAATATTTCTTTTAAATCTAGAAGCTCTCTCAAAACATTGCACTGTAATACATTTTTAAGTGAAAAGAGGGTTATAAAAATACATTATTAATCCAATTCTGCTGAACAACTGTCAGAAATGTCATACTTAATACCATTTGCAGAAATTAATGCATAATATTATCCAGTAGATAGTAGGACACAATTCACAGCAGTGGGTAAATCCCTGTTTGAACAGATGGGCTGGAACATTGGGACATCAAGCTGACTAATTTGGGTACCTCCCAAGTAACCTCCACAACCATGGGTGTGCGTTATTCTTCTCTCTTGCTGCCAGGTACAGTTGTAGAGCAAAACCTATCAGTGCTCTTCCATCCGCCATGCATGGCACCTGCACAACACTCACAGCATTAACTAATGCCAGAGAAGATCTCTGGAAATGACAGCCACACCTTCTCCTTCCAGATGTGAGGAGAAGGAAAAGGAATTGTATCTTGTATGTACGACAAGTTTTCAAACCAACTTGAGACACATAACTCCATCTCAGGAACTTTCCAGGAATTTTAAGCCACTCTCCAGCATGAAGGGCTGCACACACTCATGACACTGCTGGTGAACAGTGGCAAAGCATCACGTAGTAACAGATTGAAGCCATAATTCATCTGGAGACTGACCATATAAGCCTGTTCCCATTGAGCCCTTCACCAGCAGCATTGTTTCTATAGGTAACCAGATAACACAAAATGAGGAAGGAAGTTAACCACCATCATCCTTGTGAAGGTGGCAGAGCCCGGCTTGGTGACAGGCAGAAAAAGGGAGGCTCTCAAGCCATTTCCAGAAGTTCTCTTACAGATTACCAGTTCCTGACCACTATTTTGCCATAAGGGCTTGAAAAGCTTTGAGGAGAGATCCTCTGCACCACCAAGTTTAGGTCTATACATGTGGCTGCAGACTCACGCCTCTGTTTCCCAGCCAGGCTAAGAAGAAGCCTAACCTGAAATTATTCTCTTCAGCACCCGAAAGAGTAAGCACCTTGGAAAAAGTCCTTATTAAAAAAAAAAAAGTTAAAAAGGAAAGCTTTTGTTAAGAATAATCTACTGCACTTAGTAATTGTAAGCAATGGTATCCTGGCTTATAACTTTCTGTTGTAGTGCCCAGTATATATATTTCTTTAGCAGAACACTACTGGCAAGTATAACATATTAACAGATTGCTTTCTAAATTTCTTTTTCCCTTTTCTTAGTAAAGGTTTGAGTTACAGAAGTGCAAAAAGTGCTTTAAACCTCTTCATTTGTTTTGTTTACTTCTATAGCTTAAAAACAGCCAATTGTTTTTAATTGGTTTAAAAAAAATTGCTCGAGGCAGAAACCTAGAAAACCAATCTTCTGTCTGGAGTAAATTTTTACAGCTGCCTTTTAAACCTCTGAAAATAGGGTTTATAATGGAAGTGCTGACACAACCTTATCTACAATATATCAGTGTGAACTGTACCGCTATAATAAGCAGTTATTATGTATGTGTAAAAATAATGAGAGCCAGTGTCTGAGGAGAGTTAATGTAAAATGCTAAGCAATTGTGGTTGGTTACACAGTATAGGTTAATATTCTTTCATATAGCTACACTTTTTCCCCTTTTGTCCTCCAGAACTCCTAATGAAAATTTTGATACCTGACGGTAATGATAAGCAGCCATTCACACGTCCTTTGTGTCAAGGCTAGAGCATTAATGCTTTCCTTCATATAACATTTTGCATAGCCTAAAGCATCTATTAAAATCCTTTGTAAAATTCATGAAACAAAAGTGGTGGGTTGAGTCTAGTGGGAGAGCAAGTAAGCTGCTTATTAGCAAAAAGTCAAAAACACAGGGCCAATTACAGATCTGAACAAGAAGGGCTACAGAACAGCACGGGGAGTAATTCTTTCTTCAGCCCAATGGGCTCAAGTGAGAGGCAACCCAGATAAAAATATAGCAAATATTCTAAGCAGTAATTAAACTAAAATGTTTGGAGTTAGAAACAGCTCTATAACAACTGAAGGATATGCTCAAGTAAAACAATTGTCTGGTCTCACATAGATGCTAAATTGGAAGGATTTAAGACTGCTCCCTAAAGGAACGACTAAGGGGTAGTCAAAGAGGAGCTGTGAGCTCAGGAGATATGTAAAAAATCTGTTTGGTATTTCAAATGCTATAAATTAGATAAAAAATGAGCTTTTCTACTGAACAAGCAACATAAAACTGAATAAACCACAATAAGATTGCCCTTTTTCTGTTATAAACTTGACATTAAGCCTGTCATGTTCAATGACAGCCTAACAGACCTCATTCTTTACCCTTTGGAATTTGAAAGATTGGCAGATGTCATGATTTTCTTAACATAAAAGACCTTGCAGATAACGTTCACCACACATACTCCCAGTTTCATAACTTTGCTCCCCTACTTACAGAATCGTTGGGTAAAATTTCCAAACAGAACTTGAGATTTTGCTCTGGTCAATAATAGTTTCTGACCCCAAGGAAAATCTTTTATTGACAAAGGAAAAACGTGACATGGGCAGCAATTTTTATGATTTGCTTTACTAGTCCAAACATGCCCTTACATTCATAATAATGAGCTGCTTTGCACAAAACAGCTCATTATTATGAACAGAGGGGTATAATATTGTTAAGTAAGCTGAGTCAAAGCAGAACTAGTTGAGGCTAACTCTCAACTGAAAGCAGTTTTCCCTTTAAAACATCCCACCTCCCCTTTAAAATCTTTTGAAATAACACACATGCTTATTTAAAAAAAAAAAATTGGAATATGGTAGGAATCACAACTGGCATTTTCTAACACTCAGTTGGTAAACTTTATGTGTTGTTATTCATTTGCTCTTCCACGTAAGAATTGTTCCAAGATGTTCTATAAGTCAAGGTTTTTTGCAACTTCTTAGGGGGTTACGCCGTATTCCTGTGAATCTGAGAGATAATTTAACACCTATTAAAACAATGAAATCCTGGCCCTGCACTTTTGCAGTATCAAAACACAACAGAGCCCCTATGCCATATGGTGGAAGCAAGGCAGGCAGGAGAGATCCTGCAGAGACTTCTACAACCAGCCACATGCGGCCAGACTCAGTATTCACCATTCCAAGGAAGATATTGGGGGCAAAGCAAGAGAAGCACGGTGGGGCAGTCACTGGCTCACCTGCTTCGTGGTCAGGGAGCACCATACCACAGAGGAGAGCTGCCACATAGCCCTTTCCTGGAAAGCAGTGCTGTGAGGAGGTCCAATAAGTTCACTGGCTTTCAGGGAAGGTCAGGATTTCATCTCTTCTGCCATCCATCACACTTATGTTTTGTCCAGCCTCGCTTAACAATCCATTGGTTCTGCTTGTATTCTCACAGTAACTCTCTGTGGTTCAAATGCATTTGTTAGTGCTGAGGAAGTTCCCCTCTGCAGTCAAAAGTGCAAAAATATGCCTAAGATTTGCAGCCCCCTTCCCTTCTGACAGGGTTACCCAGTGGGAAGTTGCATCAGCAGATGACGTCCATGCAGACACCAAGTCCCTGTCTCAAAAGAGACGCAGCCACCCATCTTGCCTAGAGAGGTGCTTAGTTGCACAAACAGATCTGGACTGTGTCTCCAGGGTGCACGAGTCTGTCTGCAAAACATTGGCAGCTCAGCTAGGTCTCCTATATTCAAGTATATAAATACTTCATTACCAAGCACTCCAGGATTGATGAACTTTGGGGTGAGCTTCTAGAGAGGCTATCGCCTCCAGTCTTGGGAACTGTTATCATAAGTTTGGGGATTTTATTTTTTTTTAATTCTAATTTGCATTAACCTATTGGCTAAACACACAAATTCCTTTTAAATTTCTGATTTGTATTCTGAAGGGAAGCAACAGCTTTTAACAGCCAAGCTTTAAAGCTTCTTTTAGTGTTTGGTAAGACAATATTCAGCAAACAGGCAATTTTTAATTTTGTTTTTAAAGCTACCCTTATGGATACTGTAATTCTAAATAACTCAGAGCAGTTCCTCCAGCATTAAACATAAGGCTTTAAGCATATATTGGTTACATAAGTTTGTTAGTTCTGAGTTAAAAACTTGCAAAATTTGCTAATATAGCATAATCAAAGAAACTACTATGTCTTCCTTAGTCAACAGCTACAATATAATAATCTATTTATTACTATCCCTAATTCTAATGCATTTTACTAGAGAGATTTGGGGCTCTCAGATTTTCACAAAGGTAATATATTTTTAAAAGAATTGTATCCCAAATGGTCACATTATAGCAATTTAGTTACTACGTCCAAACATAGAAGAGTCTAATTAAAAAAAAAAAAGATTGTTCAAGAAGCATATAGCATGGAATGACATAATTGCATTAGAATAAGGAAATCAATTGACTCAACCAGCCTTTTACTCCAGTTTGCCATTTGCATACATTAAAGTCACTATGTTGGTAGGAGTAGCATAAATATGACTTAAATGTACCAGACATTATATCCAAATGAAAAAAAAAACCCAACACAAAACACAAAAACAAATCCCTGAAATTATTCCAAATATAGCATCAAGAGTGTCTTGTGGTTTGTGTTTGAAAAATGAGATTTTGCAAAATGAGTTTAAAAAAAAACACATAACACTGAACAGATAAAATTTTAAAACTCTATCTCCCTGTAGTTTCACTAACATGTTAACCTACTTAGAGCAATTAGTGCTTCATTAGTAAGGCTAACTAACTGTTGCTATGCCCTGTAATGATTTGCCAGGTTTTCTATATACAAGTGCATAATCAATGTTTTCCAATTACTGCTATAGTGCAACCACTATTTCAAATAAACTAGATAATAATACAAACCCATTACTGAATCTGAAGTAGCAGAAGCATTTAATTGCAAGGCAGTTCTTTTCAGCTTTTAAAATTTTTCACACTAATGAAGTGTCATACAAAAAAGTTGTATTGATTTTTCCACCACATGGCTTCAACCACAAATATGTAATTATCCCTTTTATATCTAGCAAGGGGATTAAAATAATCTATAGTATATAGCCTTTACTTATCCCTGATGGGTCTAGTAGTACTTTTACCCTTTTCAAAATATGCAGCTTTTTGATGAATGAACTTTCGGTAAAACATTGCTTTATCTGCTTCATATCTCTACTTTTTTTGAAGCCAGTTAGCATGCAAGCACTGGAATTTTAAGTCCTCAGACCCACTGCCAGCAGAGAGGGAAACCTGGTCCTGCAATTGCTGAAACAAGGACAAGTCTCTACTGCAGAATTAGGGAGAAAACACCCACCCAGTTGTGGTCCTCTTCCCCACTTCAGTGGTCCCTATCAATTCGCTCAAAGGAGCAATTTGACTCTTACAATGAATTTTAGTGTTCTCAAAGACTTCTCAGAGGACAGCAGTTTGCATCCAGTGCTACTGCCAGAGCGCCACATACCCTTGTATTACTTGGGCAGGTGGAAGCTGGTCCATTGGTTTTGCTGGAGCACCCAGGACCTCCACAAGCAGAGTATCCCCTCTGCCAGGAGCGCTTGGCAGCCTGGTCTTAGACAGGAATGGTGGGACCATTCCAAACACCTACGACATTTGGGATTTCTTGTTTTCTTAGCACTGGTTGGGTACCATGATTGAAAATATTATTTTAGGAAAAAGCAGAGCGCACTGGATGCAAACTATATCAAAGGAACTTATACCAGACAAGGTAGAGACATGTGATGAAAATTAGATTGTTTTCATGGACATTGTACATACTTTTTTTTTCCGTTTAGATGCTTGGAAAGAATTTCAGATTGATTTTTAATATTTATTTCTATTAAAGCAAGTATACAAAATCCTTTAACAAAGGTGAAAGCTAAAGAGGCCATGCAGAAAAGGAACACAGCTCTAACATGGGAAAGGGCCACATACTTCATGGCCAACGCTGTACCTCACAATAGTTTCACTAACAGGATAAGCTCCTGGCAGCTGCTAGTTCTATCAGATATTTTGGAATTCATTGAAGTTTACTGCTTCCCTATGTCTTGATGAATATCTATTTTAAGAGGAAATTGGCAATAGGTTACCAGTAGAAATAGGTAGGTGTCTAAAAAGCCATATAAAAATACGCTAAACTCTTGCATAAAATATAAAACTGCAGTACAGCTATCGCATGAAAAATATTTTTGTAGGGGCTGGTATCTTTTTTCCCCTAGATTTTTATCTACAAGCAACTATTTGAAGGCCAAATACTAAGTATCACCTAACTAATTGGATAAAGAAAGCTACCTAAGGTTGTTATTAAAATCTAATTTCATTAATGATAATACTTTTAATAAGCCACTTTTAAAAGCTCATAAAAAAATTAAACTTGCAGAACATTTTAAATATTAGCAAGTATTTAATATGTAAAACAGAAAAATCAAGCACGACCAGTGAAAGCTTGAAATATTCTAATGCTCATTTCTTTCCCAAATAGATGTGCATCATTCCCAGCAGTATCTGTATGGGTTGCAATATTTCTCTAGTAGCACAATGGACTGGAAAATTTAATGAGAAAATTAGTATTTTAACCATAATAAAAATCTCAAGAATACACAAAACTATGTGTCATTCAATTAATGTAGAATAAAGCTCTCCAATGATTTTTTTTTTTAATACTGCATAGTTCTCAGTGCTGTATTGTCTACTTTCTCAAATAGGTCAGCTCCATGTTTTCCTTTTTATTTTTATAGAATTCAAAATATTCTAGACTATTTCTGTGGTCATCACAAGTTTATAATAAAACAATTCATCGTTGTATCTTCATTTCTTTGTTCCTCAGCACACAGTAATAAAGGAATAAAAACAATTATTTCATTTTTCTTTAATTAAAATACCTTGTGTTCCTTGCAAAAGACAGTAACTAAGACCGTGAGTAAAAGCAAAAAACTATTTCCTCAGAAGTTTAGAGGAAAAAAAACATACATACACATATACATGCGCTTAGTGGAAGTACATTTCCAGGATAATAAAAGGCCATTACCTTGACCGTTGACATGAAGCCATCAGAGTCATATTTATTGATGAAACTTTCAGCTCCCAATCTGCTGCACTGAATGAGCATCATACAGCTGTCAGCAAAGGCAGAGTACAGAAACAGTGATAGCTTGTGACATTTTCCTTTTGTAATTTATGAAAACAAAATACCTTAGAGTTTGTAGAACACAAGAATAAAAATTTTTAAAGATCCCCCTTAAAGGTAAAGTCTGTAAGATACAGCTCTTAACAGTGTATCTCTTCACCAGAGCAATTCGCCTGTAAAACTGGAGATATCCATGCAGAATTAATTGATAATCCTTAAGTAATGTAGTATATGCAAAGAGAAATCCTTCCACACCACAAATAAACATAAAGTGAGAAAGTCCTATCTTCAAAGTAATCATATTGGAAGAATGCTTTGGGGTTATTTATGGAGACATAACTTTAAAACCTTTTAAAATTAATATTATTAAGAAAATTTTATTAAAAGTAGCATCATCTCAGAAGAATTAAGGCAATTAGATGAACATTTAATATAATCTCAAAGTGAACATTTTTCAATATTGAAAATGCCATTTGCACATACCAGAAACAAGTGAATGGGGGAATATAACGTGCTGTATATCTTTCACCTCTTCAATTCATGCCGCTTGGACAAGATGTAAAAATGATTCATCTTGAAGTTTCTTGGGTATCTGTACTTCTGCTCACAACCTAAGTCCAAAATCTTCAGATGCCAACACCTGCTGTATGATTTCCCCTTCAAGCTGGACACTGAGCACTAGATACACTGGGGAATCTTACAGCCTACCTGAGAGCGCCTCAGTTCAAGATGCTCAGCATACACCTCTCACTATACAGCCTCCCTGAGAGCGTCCCATTTCAAGATGCCAGCATACACCTCTCACTATGTCACCTGACCAGGCTGAAGGAGCACTAAAACCTGGCATGCACACATGGTAAATATCCTTTCTGGTTTTTTTTTATCCACCTGCTTTTTGACCACGCCAAGCAACTGAAGCTTCCAGGCAGGATGCAGTTTCTCCCATATATGACCCAGTTTGGGATACTGGATATTTTAGACACTTATGCATTTTTCTGATTATCTGAGACTTTCCATCCTTGAAAATCCTAATGGAGAGCTGTGTGAAGCTACTTCTGCTTGGTAAAGATTGGCAGCAGTTTTGGGGGAAAGAGCTGAATATCACAACAGTGTTTATCCTTCAGTTTATTATACCTGATGCACATTTGAAAACTATCCACTAGACTACGACAGTCACATTGCTGACATAATTGTGGAAGGTTGAGCATTTTTTACTTGTTCTGACTCCTCTCAACAGGTGGGAGTAGGAGGTGAACACTTCCTAGCCAGCATCATTCCTGGAAAACACTGACCCTTCACAGGGGAATGCATTACAGACAGCTCCCTGAACCCTTCCTGAGGAGCATACCAGGGGGTTGGGACTATGGGGAACATGCAACACAGTGACCAACTGTCAGGACTCGTTTTAAGAGAAAATGGGCAGAGTCAGTGCATGAAGCAGGGCACAGAAGCGAGTTTGGGGTACAATTGCACCAATGGTGCTGCACCATTCCCGTGCATGAGACCCAAGTTCCACAGCAGCACAGACCAGGCCATCTCCTTACACTGCACCTGGGGAGAGGGAGGAGGCTCTCCCGTTTTAAAAATTACTTTGAAGATACTAGGAAAAGGACGAAAAAATAGTTTGCATCAAATCACCTTAAACTGAACAAAAAAAAATTCTTGGACATTTTTTGCATATTAACTGTTGCTTCCTGATCATGTTTTCCAGGGAACAAAGCCAGCTGTTGTCTCCTTTCCCATTCTCTCTTCCCCCATTTTAGCAACAGAGCAAAAAAAGCAGTGTCGTTTGCATAGCTCTCCTCCAGGCAACAGACATTCAGCACTAACCTGGTTAATAAAAGATGATATAAAGTTGCTTTCAAACATCACACCAGTCTCTTCTACAAGATTAATAGCTGCAGCAAGAAGCAGTGGGTAGCTGCGGACGAGAGAGGACACTTTTTACAGCCACAGGCACGTGATAGATCCAGGAAGTGTCTTGGCTCCGTAGGAAGACTGTTGCAGAGCAAGGCAAACAGCTGCCCATACCCTCTGCAGCATTGAAACTCAGCAGGGGTGGTGGTGGGACAGAGGGTGGACAGCAAACCTCAGGCACACAGCCAAGGCAGGCTCAGTTCAACAGAAAGCAGAGGTTTGTATCACTTAAGGGTGAGGCCTTGAGCATTAAGGAAGTCCATTGGCAGGAACCACCATCGGCACCTTACCACTGCAAACAGGAAAGAGCATCAAAATGACCAAATGCATGATTAGCCTTCCAGGGGTTGTGCATTGAACACAACTCAGCCTACTATAGAGTATTAAATGGAATGAATGAGGAATACCCATTCATACCAGCATTCCTTAGAAGTACTAAAAGCATGCTATCCTAGTTTGTACACCTGTACAAACTATCATGTTCTCACATAAATTTCAAGAGAAATATTTAACAAATATTGTATCTATGTCTGAAAAACTTATTTCAGTCATATATATATGAGAGCACAGAGCAAATTAGCCAGCTTGGAGCCCAAATGCCAGCTACTCTAGAGATGTCCCTTAGCTTCACAGACAGTTTAAGATTTCCTAGCCAAGAGTAAGAACTTCATTGCCTACAAAGCTGCATTAGATAGTAAATAAATACATAATTATTAAGCCTAAGGTACTGTAAGGTCAAGCACTGAAATTCTTTCTCTGTCATTGCTAAAATTCTTAATTAGCTGTAACCCTGAAAAGCAACAAACATCTGGCAGTCATAGTGGTTTGTCTATATCCAACACTTATGCTCAGCTCCCCTCCGGATGCGGCTCCCTAGGAATTCTGCAGAAAACAGGCTCTGAGAAGCATTAGCACCCAGAAATCACAGTGGCCTTTGTAAGCAACCCTGCAACCCATACCTGTTGCATTCACATGGGTATGCATAGCTTGGGTAAATAATAATTTATGCCAGACTTTTTTTCCTCTTGTGACTTTAGTTTTGATATCACATCATGATTCAAAGCCTGGTGCACCATAAATTTTCTCCAAATGTGTAGTAATTCCTTGGCACAGTCTAAAGTTATGATTCATTTATACTGGAGTGACAGCATAATACCTAGGTGTCAAAATCCATTAAAACTGTTCAATGTCTTCTGTTTATTTTTAGAACCAATTGAGACTTAACTGATGGTGAAAAATATACAGTCAAGTGTGTTTACTTCACCTTTACAAAGAATCCGTTATACTCCCAATTAATTTGTTATTCCTGTCACAACAGGTACTGGATACTTCAAAACTGTCATTACCATTTCTCCTTTTTTCTTTTGCTTTTTTTATATGAAGGCTTCTGTTTATTTTTAACCCATTAGTAGGCAATGGTTTATTGTTTTGTAAAATAAGGAATTTCATATCATTTTCCAATTTAATTAGAAATGTGATGAGTAAATGCATTTCCTAACCAACTGAAAATCACTCTACACATTTTTTTTTTCCTTCTTGTTACAATCATGTGCTTTAGTGCTGAATTTAATGACCATTCACAGGATAGTACATCTTGCACATTGGAATGATTGGCCAGATGGATATGCTACTTGACAGTTACAAGCACCAAGACCATTCTTATTGCAAATCCGGAGCAGTTTTTGCTATGATAATTGTTAACAGTACATTTTTGCTCATAGGAATTTCAGAACACTGTGACACTGTGGGGTTTTTTTGGGGGGAGGGGGAGGGGAGGTGGGGAGGGAAACCCAAACAAACAACAACCCCTCCCAAAATTACCTAGATAAGCACTACATATCAGTGCCTGACAAAATAAGCAACTAATCAGAAAAGCACAAGAACAGTTCTCAAATATCTCTATAAATATAACTCCAAAGAAGAGTTTGTAGTGTATGTGTTAGAGAAATGGCAGATGAAATCCTGATGTCTAAATTGTTTTTCCCATACTGAAACCAAAGTTGCAATACAATGTTGGGGAAAGCTGCCATGGAAAGAAGCAAGTATGTTAGGAGGCGAATGAAAATCTAAAAATACGTTCACACCCTGATACTAACCTGCAGCGAGTGCTGCCTTCAGCAGCTCCCACCATGCTCCAGGAGATGGGCACACAGCCCTCCCTGCTCCTTCCTCGCCTGGCAGGGAAGCATTTAGCCACATCACAGTCACTTTTACTGTTCCTCACCACCCATGGAGCCAAAGCCAGCAGACCCCAATCACTGTCCTGAGCTTCAGCGGAGTACGACCTGATGCACACGGTGTTGAGACAGAAGTAGTACAGGACAACTCAGGACCCATGGCTAAGGGTACCAGCCCAAAAACAAGCCAATGCCAGGTAATTAACTGCCCCCTCTGGGGGCTTGGATAGTCCTCTGGCATATATANTTTCTGCTTTTCACTCTGCACAGACAAAAGAGAGGAGCATAATGGACTACAGGACTTGATGTTACTTAAATGCACCATTGGTGACCTTGCCGCTGCCCCAGCACCACAAATTGTCATTCATTTCTGATGCAGGTCAACTCATTTGAAGCAAAATGAGACATTGCTTTTTTAAAAATCTGTTAAAATGATTTTATTACAATTTGGATGATTATACACCGTAGTCATAACTATGTAAAATTAAACATAAGTATCTTAAGTGACTCATAGGAATTAGAAATTAAATAGGCCTATTAAAGTCTATCCTCCCATCATTATACTATGCTATCTGTAGTATATTTTCCGGAGTTTTGACTTGTTCAGTTTTAAAAGCCTCAAGAAATGGGGCTTTCATTATTTCTCTTCTACAATTGTTCACTAGCCTAATATACCTTACGCTTAGGTAAATTTTTGTAATTCTTGTTTCACACCAATTGAGCCTCCTCTATTCACCCTAAAGACCACTTCCACTTCCTGCCTCCTCAACCATTACACCCCTCTGCTTCTGTTACAAGTTGCAAACACACACCTGCCCGGGCAGGGTGGTGCTTCAGCTCTCTGATTGCTATTTAGAGTTTTAGTAGTAACACCATGTCTAAAACCTGCAGCTGTTACCGCTGGACAACAGAGTCACAGCATAGTGGGAAGGACCTAAGTGCAAGGCTGCATCTCTTGGACCATTCATTGATATGCATATTGACCTCAGGCTACCACCACCCACCTTAGTCATAATTATGAAAAATATATTTCAGTAACAAAAGAAATGGGCTCTCCTTTGCAAGAGCATCCACACACTTAACAGGTTGGGGTTTTCTCATGACAGCAAATGAAATTTTTATAAGTGATGATTTTCAAACATTTAGGAGTAACTATGCCCAGTGTGGGGCAGTGCTGCAGTGGGAGGAACAAGCAGTAAGACGCTACAGGGGACTGCTGAAGCAGCACCTTCCTTCATATTAATGCTCACAAATGACCCATTTCCTGGCCCAAACCCATTTTTCTGACTCCCATACATGTAAAATCACATCAGTTTATCCTACTAATTTACAGATGAAGAACCCATACCTCAGAGCCTGGCCCGAGTGCCCTAAGACACTAGTTTACCTCTCACAGTCTGTGACCTTTGTACAAGGAAATGCAAAAAAAAAAACCCACACCACAGCTATCTGCCCTTCATGAAAATCCCACACAGTAGTTTGAAGCTACCTGCGTACGCAACAAAGGGTTGAGTTTTTTTGCAAAACTTGTACACGATTCCATCAACATGCAACAGTGCAAGCCCAAATAACAAAAGCACCAGAGGTCTCTACCACAGCAAGCCACACTCCAGGCATTTATGCCAGAAACTTACAAGTCCCATCATGACCAGGAATAACACGGCCTACATTCTGTTAAAGCCAGCAGGCCTTACTTGTCTATTTTGAATTCTCGGCAGTCAACTCTGCCTCCAGGCCTTACCAGTCCATAAACCTGTATTTGTACAAACGCAGCTATTCCTGTAGTAAAGCAGTCAAGTGAGAATCCCAACTCCATGTGTTGGGAAAAGGAAATGAAACATATTTTGGAGGAAAAACATGTTAAATATCAAAATGCAACCAACAAAGCAATGCCAGAAAACCATAGGAACATCATCAAAATATTATTTTAATATTCTGAGCACTGAATCTGCTTTTAGAAGAAGTGTTTGGGCAACTCATGGAGTTGCTGGACCAAAACAGGAAACACGCAAACATTTGGAGCAATACAGAAAAAGCATCAGGATCCAGTCACTTCAGCATTTTTGTCTCTAAAGAATTAGCTTGCAGGACTGGAATTTTTAAGGTAGAGGTAATTTTTCTCAACAGTGATGCTTTTCCACGGGCTGAGAGATTTTAAACACTACGGGCATTAGAGGTACTCTACTAATGTCTTCCTGCTACAGACATTACAACAGCTCCTTACTCAGGGATGGTTAATATCTCTTAAAACACAATAACCAGGTGTTCCCCTATCGATCTATAGGGGCATTTTCCATCTGTAAGAAGTGCTTCCATGGTTATGAATATCCAGAAGCATACAGACCATCATCTGCCACCTTTTGCTGCAACACAGCCTGCTACACAGATCCTGCTGGCCTGCAGCTTTAGTGATCAACTAATGCTAAACTTGGGGCGAGGTGGAACTGGTTATTGTTATTTGATTTAATATTACAATCAATGTCTCAAAGGCAGGAGATGTGGAAAACCTGTGGAACAAAGACATTGGGTAACAGTTGCATCAGAGTAGGGGAATAAAATTTAAAATCAATCATTATCAACCTAGATAAACTCAAAAATGATTGGTTACTTCAGCTTTTTCTTGCCAATGTACAAATCATGCAGAAAGCTCTCTCCAGCATTAAGGTGAGACCTTCTGTGGTTCTTTTCGTCCACAAATTATTTTTTTTTCCTAAAGAGAGTTTTTTTTGCAATATGTACAAAATTACCCTCTTCTCTCAGCCAATATCACAGATTTCAGGCAAAACATGATACCTGACAGCAAAACATGCAGCTCACAAACTAAATTCCTGTACAGATAGTTTGTTCTAATTTTAATTTATTAGCCTTTAAGATTATTTCCTATCTTTGTTAATCTGAGAAGTGATTTTTATTTTTAAGTGCAAGGAAAAGAGAAAGTCCCACGAGTTTTATGGCAAGAAAACATACATATTTGCAGCAACTGCCACAATTTTAGAACAAACGGGGAGCTTTCTTTGGCTTTTAATAAGACCTCACCTTTTCTTATTATTTTTTTTTTCTCCAAAGACTTGCTCCAAACTAATGCACTGCCTTCTCCAGATTTCACTATATAAGCTCACAAACAAGCTACAAGGCTTTTTGTGTGCACAGTTATGGTCCATCATTATTAAATGTCTCTTGTTGGACGGAAGAGGTGCTTCATCACAAACAGCCATTCATCAGCACTTGCCAAGCCGGCTCACATCTGACCTCTGCAGCAATAATGCTGCATCAAGTAGGCCAACTACCCAGTTTAGCAGCAGAGCAGGGAGCAGAAGCCAGCTTCAAGATTAAGTGCACTGTTTCAGGTTTTCATTCCCAGGAGCTAGGCGGGCTGATGTTGTATTGATTGTGAAAGTTTATCAGTAAGTATCACAAACAACAATAGCCAGGTCAACGATCGGTGATGCCTGAATATGAACCCCCACGGGATGCCGGTGCAGTCGGGCTGAGGCACCGCTATCATGATGGCTGAGTGCAGGTTGAGTAAGGTTTACAGAGAAAGGAAGAGTGAGAGCCTGCAGCACAAAATGACATTTAAGCAAGTTACATGTGGGAGCAGAATGAGAGACAATCATGCAATTATATATTCCCCAGTTTCCGACTGCAGAAAAACCCTGTCATCTCTCAATGTTCACGTGTTCAGCCAGCCCCATGCTCACTACACTGAATAGCTTCAGGTAGTCAGGAACAAAAAAAGGAATACACAAATGCAATGTGTGTATTAGAGAGAGCAATCTACACAAAGAGCAAAGCAAAAAAAATTTCAAGTGCCTGTCTCTTCTACCAGCACACAGGTTTGGCGTCAGGATCTGAAGAAGAATCTATTTATAAAATTTCTGTGGGTTGGTTTTGAAAGCATAAAACCCCACAGACTGTTCAAAACCCTGGCTAAACTTGTGAAATAAAATATTTCTAATATTTCTTCTGATGTTGTGAAATTCGGTAGTCAGGATTAAATGGAAAGCCTATATTTGAATCTTACTAAGGTTTATTATATCAAAATTAAAATCCAGACCTGTTGGCCATCCTACAGTGTGGAGTCATATCCCACAGCCATTCTGAAAATCCATTTTTAAAGTTTTACTGTATGTTACATTTAATGTCTAATAGCTCACACTTAAAACTAGAAGTTATACCAAGATGTTATTTGATACCTGTATTAATGAAACATTTTAGAATAATGTGCAGTTAAAACACTTTTTTTAATTGTCAAGAAGCTAGTTTGTTTTCCAGGCATTCCAATTTAGCATCAAATAAACTTTGTAAAACATACCACGTGGAACTTAATATCTTATTTGGGGCCAAGAACTTTATCTCTTCAAACTGACGAAACCCTTCCTCAACATTCCCTTCCCAGGTGGTTTATAATTTAAACAGTGGCAAAACATAGCTATCTGTTTACTAATTACCACATTGTAGAGGAAGATATGCCAGGTAAAACCTACCTTCACCACAAAACACTCTTACTATTGTATCAGTAGACCTTCCGCTCCCCGACTTGGATCACCCTGTATTGCACAGTGTAACCTTCTTTGCTCCCATAGGACGAGATGACAAAACGTGCTTTCTGTGAAAATGAAGGTTCTTGCAACTGTTTAATTTTACAAATAGATAACTTATGCAAAGACTTCTTTTGCTTGTTAACCTTTTGTCATGCCTACAAAATTCTGATGAGCAAATAAATTGACCTAGTGTCAGTTATAAATGATTAGCAATTAATCCTGCATAGATCTTACATACTGTCTTGGTGAAGAACACACATTTATTCATCCGAACAGAATTCTGCATGTGTTACTATCTCTTCCTACCGCACTTTCCAAGATGACTTCAAAACTGATGCAGTCCAAAAATGTTCTCCTACATCTCCCATTAAAAGATGTATTCTTTTCTGAAACACAGATAATTACATAAATTCTTGGTTCACCACTATGACGACATTATAGGAATCTACAGAAATTCCAAAGTCTACCTAGGATTCTTAATAGTTCTAAACCTGGGGTTTAATTACTCTGCTCAGACTAATTTGCACTTTAAATGTTGTGCCTAAAAGGGGTTTAAACATTAAAAATAAATGACAGTAGGACCTGAGTAAAATAGTTGCATTTCATATATTTTAGCTATAGATTCCAATTCATCTTTTAATTAATGGAAATTCTAAGGCTGTGTGTTATAGGGGTTAAGATATGGGATACTTTTTCTTTTCCCTGAAAATGAAGACAAAATAATTGTTCATTGTGTAACTACAGGAATAAATGAATAAAACCTGAGCAAAATGACAAGCCTATTATATAAACAGAAAAAGAAGTATGTCTAAAAAGATTTCAGTACCATGGAAACAAATGTCACTTATCATATTAGAGCATATTACCCTCGATGGTGTTTTCATTGTTCAGAAAAATAATATTAGTGTCACTACAAGTCTGTGTGATTACTAAAAGGGTTGGTGTATTTAATGCAATTATCTTTAACTTCTTATCTTCTGTAACTGTAGGCCTCAAATTTCATTTCCAAGCGTTGTTTCGGGGACAGTGTATTTTCACTGTACTGGTTCAATACTGTATAAAAATAATTGAATGAGAGAAAAAAAAAGTATGGAATTTATGTTTTCCTCTACAAGCATTCTGAAGTTCACAAAAAATAAGTGAGTGAAATAAAGAAGAACACAGATAAGAATGTCTTGCTGAAATAAGAAATATTTTAAATTTTTTTTTCTTTAAAAGATAAAGGTATGTATTATAATAAAAGAAGGGGCAGGAACACTCCTGATATCTCCAAATATACCAAGTTAATGTAAGGATTTGGTTACAACCTTGCCAATTAATTATATTATTTGACATTTAGAACTAGTTGAAATCTTACTGATTTGATTAAATGCTATTTTTATCTGCTCTATAGAAACTGCCATATTTATAATGCGTTCAGCTAAAAAGTGATTGTTATATAAATGTGGTAACAAGAAAAGAAGAAAAAATGTGAAAACAACTGTTGGGGTTTAGACCAAAATATTTTGCAAATACCACAAAATGCAATCCATCCCATCTATATCCCCACAATTAATAGGAAACTTAGGAAATAAGTCTCACTCCATAATTAGCAGAACACTGTTTCAACTCTGTTGGCAAAAGTGCTTAGTAAGCATATTATAACCCACAGGTTTCTGTTAGGATAGTACATTGCACTTGTACTTCATGAATAACACGAATCCCACAGCTATGGGGATAACAACGTAACAGTCTGGGATAAGCTCACAGAAGCATTTTTTAAAGTGCCATTGAGTACAGATCTTTCCTCATAACTAACCCCTCAAACCAGTGCTGCAGCAGCAGGGCAGGGATGTGGCTGTAAATCTCTGTCCTTGCTCCTCCCTTCCCCATACCTAACAGAGTCAAAGGTTTTAGAACATCCTAGCTGGATATTTTGCTGGACAGTGTTGTGCAATTCAATCTTTGCTGCTGGCTGAAGGCAGTAGGATGCTGAGTGTAGATGAGTTATTTTCTCATCATTCTTGCTGCTTATAGGTAGCAACCATAAAGCTCCTTGCTTTCCTCTAAGCTGAGTGTTTACTGTTACCTGACAAAAGTAATTAAAATGAATGAAAGAGATGAAAGAATATGTGTCAGGATGCAACAACTAACTGGCCTTGACATGGTTTCTGTAGGACAGCACTGAGGAAACACTGCCATTGGACTATAGGCAGAGCATAAAAGGGGGGGGGGATGATTTTAAAACATTTCTTAAAAGGGCTTTTTGGCATTTTAACCACTGATGGATAAAATAAAGTTTCTTTGTCACAGTCAGTTTATCACATTAAGCCTGCGTTAATATTTTCTAATCATAGTGACCTCATCCTGCCAGAATGTACCAGCCCCTAATCCTTGCTGTAATGTTTTCTCATTAGCTGCTCAGCATTGGCCACACTGGTTGCAGCAGCTAAGCACTGCCTCAGGCACCACTGGAATTAATTACTAGAAGAAACACTGCTGTTTTGAATTGTCATCTTGAATTTATCACTTGCCACTTAATGTAACTCATCTGCCCTAATACCTCCTCCATGTCACCAGGG
This sequence comes from Heliornis fulica, assembly GCA_013399135.1. NCBI lineage: Eukaryota > Metazoa > Chordata > Aves > Gruiformes > Heliornithidae > Heliornis > Heliornis fulica. The sequence goes on from VXBZ01009120.1 coordinate 84,556, forward strand.
GCTTCGGCACCAGCCCGAGGTGGGTGATGGCAGGGGCACCGCGGACCCCCACATGCCCAGGCAGCCCGTCAGGCAGCTGCTCCCGGCCTGGCTCCAATCCTGCCTCGAAGGCAGAGCGAGCTAACGATGCCCCCAGCAAATTGCAGATTACCCATACGTCATGCAACACCTGGACCAGAGGAGAACTCTGAGCTGGAGCTGGTTCACCTAATGGTCGCTGCGCGGAGATGATCATCTTTCATTTCGGTGGATGAGGCGACACTAACCATTTGTTTTACTCATGTTACATTTTCAAAAATAACGAAACTGGCAATTCACATACGGATGAATAAATGGCTCCAGAGGACCTCGTGGAATTAGGCCTGTGGCATTTTCTTATAAACCGTGAAGAAACTGCTTGTTAAATAATTCTCAAAACAGAATGAAAGTCAGGAACATAACACAGGTATGAACTCCTCTACACACACACCCCTCCCACCACCACCATTTTTCCATTTGCCTTAAGATGAAGCATCTTTCTGGGGTTTGTATCTTTAAAGTTCATAATAAACGCATTCTTTTGCTTAAGGCAAAAATGTTGGGCTAGTACAAAATATAACTTCTTCTATGCACACACTCCCAAGTCCTCGAGTCTAAATTTTATTTGTGAAGAACTTGTAATTGCAACTGACGCTTTTCACATTTTTCAGGCTAAAAAGGAATAACAAGAACACCCACATTTCTACTGAAAGCTTCATATTTGCAAGCTCTATTAAAGTCCTTAACTCCATAAGAGATGCAATTTTATTATCGCTGAAAACAGGGATGACTCAGTGTAATAAGCCAAAAATTACCCTGCAGGTAAGATAGAATAAATATTTAAAACTTTCCTCTAGTAGCCTTTTAACAATTCTGAACATGTTTCTTGAGAAAAAGATTTCCTCTTTCTACCACACTGTATACTCAGCACAGTAAACTTAGAGAGATGTATAATGTGTTATAAACATTAATAGTTTCACAATTGTGTTTTAGAAAGACTATTTATAGAGAAAATACAAAATGCCTCCCAAAAGTATACTTAGACGTAAGCCACCATAATCTTCTTGCTCATGCAGCAGGAAATCTAATACACCAGCTCAATAAACCTGTAGGAAACAAAGGTTTTATGTAGCATTAAGAGTCACAATATTAAAATACCACATATTACATTCAACTACTCTTACAACACTCATTTTAAGAGCCAAGAAAATTAAGTGCCAGTTTGAGAGTAATAATATCATAACATGCAGAAAGAGACTAGAGAAGTACAAAAATACGTGGAGCCCTCATGATATCTTTGTCACTTGGGTCAAATCCAAACACTTGATGGTATTGATGCTTTGGGTTATCACCAGAAAATACTGCCCCAACACAGCAGCATTCCCCAGAATGTGCTGCAAAATGTGAATTCCCATCAGGTGACTCCATGATATTGTTTCAAAGTACATACTTTAACTTACTATTAAAAAGAACAATAAAGTAATCATTATCACTGATACATGAGTCAAAATCCATGTCTGAGAACAGGTACACGGGAAAATATAGGTACGTGCCTGTGAGAACACATTGAAATGGGGTGTAGAGATCATTGACTTTGGTGTTGAGTCATCTAGACAAATGATAAAAATATTCATGATATAGTCACTAAATTTTTGGAATTTTTTTTTTAAAGTTCATTGCCTCTATTATTTATATTATCTTACTTGGTAATTGCTCCCCAAACGGCTACCTGAGGTCCAGCTTTATAGGCTTCAACTCCTGGAGACAAGGCTCTAAAGAACAAGAACTTTGAGATTCCAAGTTTCCCACTCCTAGAATCTGAAGTTTTCACTCCATTTCTAGCTAGCAAGGAAGATGTCACCTGTCAAGAGGGTTTCATTCTTGTTTGGGTTTTTTTATAAACCCCCAAAAATACTTTTACATTTGTTTTTAAGTTCATGACTGCATAGTTCAGAGGGGTAGATTTGGGAAAAGAAGTTGGATGGAGAAGGAAAGAAAGAACATTTTCCAGCTGGTCACATTTTGTACATGTTTGCTGGATGAACAAATCTTCAGAATATTTTGGTAAAATGAATTAATAGATGAAAGAAAAGCATGGTGGTCAAGATGCATAGCAAATACATTTATCATATAATTCACACTTGCAGATACTGCTTATATATTTATCATTATAAATTATCATTATCACCGTATTAGTTATAACAACTTCATCCATCCATGAAAGTAGGTGAGAAGCAACATGATGTTTAATTACCAATAAGATGACAACAAACTCCTTCGGAGAATAAAATAAGCTTAATAAAAAAACAGTATACCCAGTTGTAACTATAAACTGATTTTAGATAAAGATAGAATTGGACAATACAGGCTGCATCACAAAGGTATATGTATTCTGCACTTATATTTGTATCCCACACCTGAAAAATGATCCTAGACAGGCATTTGTCTAGGATTACTTCCTGCTATTATTTAATTTTTTAAAATCCATATTTTAAACTGGAGGAAATACCATCGGGCATATTAAAAAATTTATAGATATATTTTAGATATATTAGATATATAGATATATTTTAGATATATTTTCCTTGCCAGAGGAAAATATATCTAAAAGCATATATCTGTTATTGGGAGACTGGGTTTATGCAAGCAATTGTCATGCAAGCAGAGTTGTAAGTAATAATGTGGCCTTTAATGACGGAATGATGGACCTGCCAAACACTAGCTCCTGCCATAGACTGCTTGTATTTCCCTGCACAAAGATGCCCATCTGGGAGTTATTAACATATCCTCGTCAATTCAGAACCTACTTTAACATAATCCATATTTGTTGGAGAAAGTCCAACATCAGCCGGAGAACAGTGGCCACGTGATCCAGTGGCACATTTCAAGCAGCACACATAAAGCATGCTTGGGCAGCTAAGCAATTCAGAAATGCAAATAGCAAAAGCATTCCTCTTCCTAGATAAAAAGGACAAATCCCTTCTGGCATAACATCTTCTACAGTTTTAATGCCGAAAAGGAGCAACAGAGGTAAGAAAGGGACAGGCAGGTACTCTTTGATTTCCTTCCAAGCATGCCAACACACCGAAGCTGCTCTGCCCAAGACCCAAGGAATGCTCTGCTGTGTGGGGGCAGTGGGAGAGAATATAAACTCTCTTACATCAGCAATGTCTCATGCTTGCTTATATGATGCTTAGGAAAGTGAGTGCTGTCTATTTAAAGGGATCTGTATTCAGCATCAAGGAAGCCCTTCATTAGAAAACTACTTGGTCCCAGAGGGCTGTCTACTCTTGGAAGCTCACATTTTCATCATTCTATTGTTCTTTATAATTCTGAGTGATCCACTACATGTAAGGTGTTCTGAAGCTTGGACCTTTTTTGAAGTCTACGGTGGTATTTCTGGAACTTCACACTACACTATCAGTAAAAATCCCTGAAACTTCAATCCAGGTGAGACACCTTGAGACTGTCAGCACCTGTGGAGGGCTTGGCACAGCACTCAGATGTAGGGTATTCCAAGATGTTGGCAGCTAAGCCCCTTTTTAACCCTCAACTTAATGGAGTGTGATATTTACTGACTTCAATTTCTGACTGGATAAAACCCCAGAAACCTCTTTTCCTCCTTCCTCCTCCAGGCTTACTTGATTTTGTGATTTCTGGTGTTCAAACTAATATTGCTTATGACCTTTAAAGACCTTCAGGGAGATGCCGCTTTTCCCATCACCCTGCTGCTATGGATGGATTCCAACATATGCCTGTGAGATACAAAAAGATAGTATAAACAATAGCTTCCCATTAAACTTCAGTTTAACATTAGGACTGCTGTCCAAAGATCATACTTAAAGATAACTGAAGTGTTATTATATTCCTTTGTGAAGTTCAGTCATGACCCTAATTAATGTGTCTAGTTTGGACATGTAGTTCTTTAAGTAATGGGTGGTTTTATTTGGACAATTAGGCAGAGTTGACAAGGAAATTTTCCATCAAACTGGGTCATAAAAAGTACATTATTCAGTATTATTATGAGCAAAACACTATTTATTACCTGAACTTTAAAATAGGCCATTATCAATCATTACCTGTCATTAAGGTATGTCAACATGACATCAAAGCAACAAAGCCAACTTAAACAGAGTTGCAGAGAAGGCTTTTAGACTTGCTCATTTAAATTAAAACAAGTGCAGTTGAGTCCATTGATTAGCCAGGAGCTCCTTTCAACTCAAGATGCAAATCAACTGATCAGTGCAATCTCAGAGCATCACTTCTTCCTTGTCACCAATCACAGCTGTATCTTTTCTGAGACAAAACAGGGAGGTGCACTCACAGAAATATGGAAAAATACCACAGGGCTTTCTGGCTCCAAGTTAAGATTCACTCTCATGTCCGTTCCCACCTAAAAATACTATTTGCTCGTTTGTTAAAAATAATCAACAGAAAGAATCTAAAAGACACCGGGGAGGGGGCGTGGGGAGGTTTTTGGGTTAAGGGATTAATTTAAAAAAAAACAAACACAAACACTGCTGATTCAGCAAATTATTCCAGACTTGAGCATAGTGAGTTTCTTAGATAACTATCCTCATAGCAGCAGCACCTGAGCAAATCATGGAACAGGAACCCTATTGTCTTAGTGCCACTCCATGCTCTCAAACACAAGTATTCAAATACACTTTGTGTCTAATAGAGGAAGATCGACAGAGAAGAGTTCGATCTTGCTCTGTGCCACTGATCTCCACAGCCATCTCGAAAATCACAAAGTGGTCCATGAAATCACAACTCTGTTTTGCAACTCTGAACGTCATTTTTGGAGCAACATTACAACCAAACAGCTGCAATATTTTCTCGGAGTTTGCATGAGATGTGGACTGTTGAGCAAGTTTTTCACTCAAGATAAAAGATGGTAGATGTGTAAGCACATTTATTTTCTCCAACAATGCCATTTAACAGTCTTGCTGCACTCAACAGTTTTACTTTGCCTTGCAAGATACAATCAATGTTCCAGAGAGATAAGAAGGGTAAAATTAGAAGTCACAAAATATTCCTGGCCAAATCTTTGCCAAATATTTCTAAATTTTTTGAACTATTTGGATTCCTTACTTCTCAATAAACAGTTAATAAGAATCTCCTTTCTTTTCCAAATAAAATTATACAAATCAGAGGCACAAATTGATCCTCACTTCCATGCAAACGTTTCCCTAAAAAGAGGTTACATATTATATGCATCCATAACATATTCTCATTTCTTGAGCAAAACTTCTGTACTGTGACAGAGCCCAACATTTGCTCCAGCACATAAACCAGTCTGTAGTCTCAAAATGTTTAACAGTAGCTTCATGGTATTCAGTACACATATGCAATCTGTTATAAATGGTGGGAGATTGATTTAGAAAAGGCTAATAGCCTTCCAGGTTTCAAAAATTATTATTACCATTTTTTATGCCTTTATTAGGAACTGGAGCCTCACTCAGAAGAGTTCCCTCATCAAAGATCTTTTACGTTTTGCTAGATTTCTGGAAGCAAACTAGACCATTTTGTCAGATATCTTGTTACTCCTCTCTTTTTTAAGCTTATTTTAACCCTCCCTAATCTCATTAAGCAAATTTACACAAGGTTACCATTAACTTTATACAAATACCTCCCAAACTAACCCTTATGGGTTGGTTAAGGGGGGGAAACCACTTTCAATGCATAGTTCTACATTTTTGTCTATCTACAGATTCATCCCAGAGTTGTGGTTTAGGTGGGGGTTTTGGGGGTGGAAAGGGTGGTTTGTTGTTTTGGTTGGTTTGGATTTATTTTTTTTTTTTTTTTAACAAATGCATGGCTGTTAAGGAAGTATTAGCTCAGAGTCACCCCATAGATTTCATCCTAACACTCTTCAAGTCTCTTTCATCTTCAGTTCTGACCCATATGAGCTGTTTATTACTGTTCAGAGAGCAATCTCTCAGACAAGTAAGAGCTTCAAAAGTTAATAACTACACATTGCTGTCGAGAAGTAAAAGGCTTCCTTCACACCTAGCTGAAGGGGTGCCCCTCCTATGATGCATATGTTTCCACTGGAGGCCTCAAGATACAAAGAAGTGAGACCACACAAACAACTCCCTGACAGAGAAGGCAACACCTCACTATATCTGCTTTACTTTTCTGCAAAAGAAGGTGTCATGTAACATTTTTCTGGCTGCTCAGAGTATTTTAAAAGATTTGACAGAAATTCTAGCTATAAAATGGAAGGTGGCTAAGTGGTGCTAAAAGTGATATGTAGCTGAGCAATCTAGAAAGAATGCTGAATAATGCTCATGTTCTATGTGTAAAGTGGTCAGAAACATAACTATGAACCCAGGGCACATTATATACTGGAAAAATAAGGGCTAGCCTGTATTTGTTAATTACCTATTACATTCTGAAACACGGGACCTATATATTAATTTCTGAATCATTCACAAGCTACAGCTACTTCTAAAGCATAACAAGATATGCATTTGATGCTGTGCAACAGTGCACACCCATTGACAGAAACGAAAGACATTAGATAAAACCAGATCTGGAGCAAGGCCTTACTTTGGCAGGATATAATTACTCCAGAAATATCTAAAAATCTATTTTTCTAGAACAGTGGGTTTAAAATTTTTTTCATGTGGCATGTTGGGGTTCGTTAATAACTACAGCGGTCAAGACCTCTGTTTTACATCACCTCTCAATAGAGAGATCAGATGGTGCCAGCACGTATCACAGCCTACTTCATTCCACATTTCCAGATTAAAAGGTCTACTATAAACAAGCAGTACTCAAAACACTACAAAGTCATTCTGATTTATTAGAAATATTTGACAACTGTTCTCATGTTTCCGCTGACACTGAATGTAACCAGCAGAATACTGCCCAGGAAACGGTACAGCGTCAGAAATTCAATTCCCAAAGGCAAACAAAGAGGAGTAGTTAGGTAAAAAAGGGAACATAGCCCAAATTTGTTGAAAAAAATAATGTGGGGCCAATCTGAAAACTTTTCAATGCAAAGAAAACAGATGGCACTGCCAAACACTTCAGAAGTCAGCAAGAAATAAGAGGTAGGAAAAAAACCCATAACATAAAATACTAATTGCATGTCATTCTTTACTGGTTAATTACTATGGGATAGGCATTTTCATACCCCATTCAGACACCTTTACCATCTTATAAATGCTCTAAACCAAAGATCCTACAAGAGTTGTTGTACATCGCACCTGTTGTGCGATGAAGCTACTCCTGTTCTCAGAGAAGCAACCAAAGATCCATTCCCATTCTACCTTTTGAAGTTATTTCACTGAAAACAGTGTTTAAGAAGAGGGTGGCATCCTGCTTTCATTTTTCTCTCCTCTCTTTGGTAGCTGTTATGTTGCTTTACTCAACGAGGTCTCCTGCATTCTATACAGCTACACAATCTTATATTTTACAGCTCATTTTTAATTGCATATCATTGCTACCTTTCTTGTAAAGAGACAGGGCTCTACTATTCCTACTAATTATCCAAATCACCAGTTGCTATTTGCATGTGTGTGGCCGTGCCTAAAGCTTTTAACCACAAGTTATGTCACTAAATCAAAGCAAGTCGGAGGCGCCTTTGCTGTGGTGACAAACTAATAAAGGTTGTATGACATTCCTTTCAAGCCATTTGGAAGTATTTTTTCCTAAGATTACAGTACTCAAATACAACAAATAATATTGTGGAGGGGCAGGAGACAAAGAAGGTGGGAAGGTTATCCTATGCTGAGGGCTAAAGCGGTGCTATCCCATTGAACTGCAGCCACCGCAGCCCTAGAAGAATTGACTCCATCTCAAACACGCTTGGTGACACAAAACCCACACCAGTGAGAGCACTGCATCTCCTCACTGTGCTCCTCACACCTCAGGGTAGCTCCAGGACCATCATCACTAGTGTGCGGGAACGTTCTGCAAAAGGTCTTTCTCTTTGTCGTAATCTTACTGACCAAAGTCTGCTGCTTTCCTCACAGTGAGTTTCAGCTTTCTCTGACTCCAGATCTCTTTTATCTCAAGTTTTTAATGTGTTAACTAAAATAATCACATTTATTAAATGAAGTTGGAAGATCCAAAATTAAGAACAATTTATACTCCTCCATCCTCTGGTTCCCCTAAATATGTCATGTAACAATGGATCACCCATAGCATCACTGGCAGAGGTGTTAAAAAAAAAAAAAGGCAGTTGGCTAGAGTTGCAGCAGCAGAAAGAGCAACTTCCACATTGCAGCCCTGACCTAAGCCCACACGCTCCAGCTGAATGTGCACAGATGGGCCATTTGGCCAGTCTGTCTGCATGCACTCTGACAATGCGGCCTACCTTCAGCCTTGCAGACCTTGCACATGGGATTGGTTAGACAGGCCACTGTGCACCGATGAATCTGGTGTTGCCCCACCCCAAGAAATACATTAAAAGAAAAAAGGAAGATCTTTGATTAATGCTACAGGGAACAGTAACTGATGTTATTATGGTTAGTAATGTTATATCCTAGGATTAAAAACATGAAATACTTATAATACCACTGTTGCAGTGAAAATACTTGGGTTTTACGAGGCTTCTCCAGAGATAGATATTTAGCACTCTACAGACAGACTAATGTAGCATAAAAATAGTATAATGCCTTCCCTACTTCTATTCATTCATTTTGAAATTACAAGGCCAGTCCAAGAACAAGTCATAGATCACACGCACTGGTCATCACTCACAGATTTCCCGATAAACCAAGAAATGGAAGTTAACAGCAGTTTGTCAGCTCTGTGCTGCTTCAGAGAAAAACATCTGTAGAGAAAAAACAAAGTGTACTGAGCAGCTATCCCCTGAAATTCATTCAGGTCACCACAACAGCACAGTCAAGTACATCATCTCTGTTTCTCAGTTTCACTGGCATTGCATGAGTAGTTACACCGTACAGAACTCATCATCTTCATGAGTACCAGCACAAGCCTGACTTCTAAGGGCTATTCAGATGTATCTATTAATTTTTCTTTTCTTTACAAAGTTTTTGACAGAAATCTGAGGAAGTTGACTCAGATTCACTCTGAATCAGAGATCAATTTTTCAGGGGAATTTGCCTTCACTTTGTGGTTATGAATGTCAGCAAAAGCATGCTGGAGACTCTCAACAGAGGCAAGCACCCTCCAGACATCTCGCCAACACTAGCTGATGGCTCACGAGGGCAGCAAAGTCTCTGCTGCAGTAGAGCTGGGACCTGGCAGGAGCTGGGCTCAGTAGGTCTGCTCTCAACTGCTGCTGCTTTGATATTGCTCTTTTCAAGTAGACCCAGAAAGTTCAGGGAACATGATCTTCAGTTAGTATGAACATCAATCAGCTTCATGCAACCACATATTCCTCTTTCAGAAGAAAGAGCACGGGGCAATTGCCCTGTAAATGCACTAAAATCAGCCTGCTGCAGCTCTAAAGTTAGCAGGAGTTGTGTGCCTCCTCTCACAGCAGGTCACCAACCAGACCGAGAAGGCCTAAATCCTAATCTAGCTTGCAAGGAAAGTACTGCGTGAAGGATGCAGAACGTAGCCTCAGGGTGGACTGGCAAAAAGACAAACAAAAAAACAGGTCACTACCCCATTAATCCTTATTGCAGATGTTACCAAGGAGAAAAGAGTTTCCTTAAATTTGCATTTCTGTGTTATCCCTTGCCCTTCGGTCAACTCAATCTTGACTTTCAGCAACTGGTGTGTTCACCGAGGAATAAAAAGTTACACAACTGACCCAATCCTCTGTTAGAGTAATGAGAAAGTCATGTTATGGGTTGTAGGTGGGGTTTTTTTCTTAAATCATGGCCCTTGCTATTCATTAACATTCAAGTGCTGAAAAGCCAATAAATTATTACCAAAAGGAAATGTAAACAACTTTCTCTGAGGAAGGACTGCATACAGTAGGCTGGAACCTCCTTCAAGTTAATTGCAACACAGTCCACTAATGAAACTTTCCATCTATTAAATCTTAACAGGCATAACTATAAAAATGGCGCCAAGCTCCCTCTCCTGCCTCAGAATGCCCCAGACAGCATCTGCAGAGACTTTCACACTTATTGTCTTTTCAGGGATTAGTAATTATCCCTAAGTAGGACTGGCAACATACAACTAATTTCACACAGGTCACGGAATTTTCAAATTAATTTGCATACTAGAACTGGCTGTAGGAAAAATTGTAGTAATGATACCTGGTTTCTTACCAAACATCTCGTAGCAAATCTGACCCAACATCCTCTGAAGTCAACAGCAAACATCTTCCTTTGCTCTCATTACATTCAGGATTAGGGTCATAATGGGCAAGGACATCACCAGAACTTCAGCTAAAACCCGTGTTTGCTTTTGAGACATAAATTTAAATTCCACCCCATCACATCCACCCAAGAAGGACCATACTGTCCTGCAGAAGGGTACCATCACTCAGCACACAGAGTGTACCAGGCACTACTTTTGCTTGTTCATGGCTCTGCAGACAATCTCGATTCACCACTGCTTTCACTTAATTGCACTTAATGTCATCTTCTCACCACTGTTATTAGGTGTTCAGACTCTCAACTGACATCTGTGTTTCTTATCTGCAAAATTTATCCCAAATCTTCTGCCAGCTCCTATCTAGATGTTTTTTAAGCCTTGATTCTCTCTCACTTCCTTCATATTTATATCGGTCCTTATGTTTACCTATCAAATAGCCATAAGGGTTATCAAGAACATGTGGATTCATTCGCTCCCAAATTTTTAGCAACTGTGCTTCCTAAAAAGCATTAAAAACTAAAAGTATACTGCATGTCCTGCTTGACTTAAGACTTGCTGTCCAAAGAGGAAAAACACCCTTTCGTTCTCTTCCTCTGTTCAGTGAGACTTTTGAAATACAAGCAATAATTTTACATCGAGCAGGATGGACTTTCAAGGAGAAAATACCAGCATTTTTCAAAGTCCTGGGACTGGTCATTAAATAACCATAGCTCTGTATACCAGTCAGTCATTTTCACACATCATATTTTAAGTAAACTAGAATGCCCGCATTGATATACCAAGTGAATGATCTCATTTCATTCAAGCAGAAGCCAGGAAGAAAATTTTGCTCCAATATATACAAATCTGACTCCTTGAAACTGAGGTATTAATTAGTTGAACAAAACAAAAGAGGTATATTTGGCCAAGTGGTTTTAGCTTAATAATTCTACAGTTTCTCCTCCAACTCCTCTTACCAGAGAAATCACAGTACTTTATTTCTGGATAACCTTATCAGCTCAGTCTTCGAACACTGATAGTCAATGAGAAGCATTCTTTAGTCTATCCTAAAAATTACTCGGAAACACCATTTCCTCGTCATGGATTAAAAGATACATAATGAAAACTGAAGCACTCCTGTCTCCCTTCAATTCACCTTTCTAATTCAAATAATAAAGTTCTATTGTATTACACTAAGGAAATATTCCATGATGATATTACTGCAACTCATACAATAAGTTAATTACATGTAATACATAAACTACAAATAGAACTTCTAAATAAAAGCTACAAATAATTTTTTTATTATACATGTGTTTTAATTAGCAAGTGCCAACAAAGTGCATAGTGCCATGTAGTATAGTAACAAGATTGGCTGAAAGAACTGAGGCTGATGTAATGAAAAAGTTTTAGAAGCTTAAAGCATAAACATTTACTACTTCTCCAAATCTTAACCAAATTTTAGAGGTCGCCCTAACTGGCAATATATGTTCTTAATGTATTTTAGCAGGCTCAAAACTTAGGCAGAGTGATGGTACAGCACCTAAAATGAAGAATTCCTGTGTCCCCAAACACACAAAATTCCATTTTTCAAAATTACAAAAAAGTTTTTTTTAAAGATGTTACCAAATGTTTAGTTTCCTACTCAAAATTGGAAGCAGTAACTCAGCTTCAGTCTATCATTTGGAAAGAATGACAAATAGCTTAGGTTTACAGCAACTACTTATTTATATTAATAAAAATATTATGCTCAGCTAAGTTTTTCCTTTGTATGAAATAATCCTAGAGTAATTTCATGTCTGCTAGGTGCCACAGCTATAAAGCTAAACTGTTCTGGGAAAGCAAGTGATTGCAGAAAGGATGGTTGGAGCTGCAGAGTGGAAAAAATCCAGTAATGCTTTTAGCAACAGATTCTAACATTAGCTGTCTTGAAACAGCTTTTATATCTTTACTGCAACAAAGGAAGGGAATCGGTGGGTGCAGTCTCCTGAGAATCTCCCTGAGACCATTTTGCTATTTTTTTTCTAAAAATCTTGTCAACCCATCAGCTTCTCAGTTCAGGGGCAAACACCAAGATGAGCTATTAAGAGTTCTATAATCAGTTCTGGTTCTAGCAAACTGTTTCTATGGAAAGCTACAGGACTATCTCTACACAACAGGTAAACACCTCATGAGCTCCAAGAGTTGTTAACTGAGTTTAAAATAGAAGTCTTGAAGTGATTTTCAAGTTCCAGGTCTACAATTAGTTCAGGCAAGCTGTGCTTAAACTTTGTGTATTACCGTGGCACTGAACTACCAATAACGTTAGATACTCCCTTGACAGGACAACTTTAAGTTACCAGCTGGGAGTGAACATGGCTCTACACAATCATAGTCTGTCAAGGCTCACATCAAAATGCCAAAATCCCTCCACTGAAGGGGGGTGCATTCAGGTCAGTGTAGGGTGGAACTTCTTCCTTTTTGAAAGTCAGCATCAGGTCTCTCCACATGAAATTAACTGTTGCTACTGAGTATCACAGATCAAGGCAACTATGCAGATAGCTGGTCCCAAAAGGAGCCAAGATGCTCTGGCACAGCAAAGCACTTGATTCCTGCTGTGATTCTTTCATGGGAGAAACTGGGAATGAAAATTTATTATTTAAAAATAAATAGTCTGTTCTCTAGTTTCATATTGGCATCTTATCTTCTCCATTTCTCCTTTTCAGATGAAGCTTTTCCATGCTGGATCTGCCTTCATTTTCTGTATTTGTTATACAGCACACAGTACATTTTTGGTACTAAGCAATAAATAAAAATTCCATCTGAATTATTTGGTCATTTTTATCTACCCACAGGATGTTACCAAGGCATTTCAGGTGGTATTTAGAACAGAGATACTAGGAAATTAGATGTTAATTACCCAGCACAGAATTACCTCTATCATCTCATTAACTGATTTGAAGTAGGAAAACATTACTTAAAGTAATGCTTATAAAACTAATTCAGATGTGACATTCATCCAAATGTCTTTAGTTGTGAATTTCTTCACACTATACAGAAGAAAACACACTCCTACAACCCCAAGAGTGACCAAGTACCCCATTTACATTCAACTTCTTTGGAATTTTTCCATGTTTAGCACTTTTTTTTCCCAGGCCCATTCATTCCATTCTAAGACTTAGAGAGCAACTCTTTAGATATTTTGAATATCTAAAAGGAATCCTATCGCAATGAAGAGAATTGTAATATGAGAAAATGCTGTAAGAACAACCAATAACAGAAACCATCACCATGCTTACACAGACAGACAGCCTACTAGGCACTCCTTACTTCAGTGCTTGCATGCCAAAGACCAAGGAAAGAGGAAAGGAAATTATTTTCCTTAACCAAAACTTGAATACGCACTCAAAACTTCAACTTTTCCTTGTTATCTCTGTTAAAGTCTATACAATTATATGTACACTTCATTTTTTGTTGCATTTTGTGACAGTCTCCCAGAATCTATGAATACCAGTGAGATGTGATTTGAAAATGTATGTGCATATGTTTAAGGAAAATGAAAAATAGGATAAGACTGCAGCATTCAACCTTTACTATACTGCATGATGGATGTGGAGCAGCTCTGCAAGAATTTATGAATACTGCATTTTGACCTGGTTATTGAAATGTTTATTGTATGACTATATTGAGTTAAATCAACAAGACTATTGGGGAAATAAGGAGGAACCACTCAAAATAAGCCACCCCAACATAATTCATCAGAGCTAGTTACAAACAAAAAAGAAAGCCCCAACTGTTTCCTGTGAAGATTCTGCCTCCTGAGCAAGGGTGTAAAACTTTTTTGCCATATGAGGCCATGGCTGAGTAAGGAATAAGGGTCACTCATTTTCTACATATGTAGAAAGTCAACTAGCAATTGTTTACACAGCAGAAAACTACCAAAGCACTTAGATTTGTCATGCTTTGAGGCTAGAGATTGATAAATGTATAGTCAAGACTGAGATGCAGGTACAATTTCTATGTTATAGGGTTTTTTCCTTTCAATTTTTAATCTATATAGTTATAGAAAAATATTTAGGTATTACTATTAATTTATTAATTAGAATATACCCTCAAATAGAGATCTAGGATTATGAACCATGGTAGGTGCCCTGGCCTACCCTGGCTGTTGACATACAGGTCATTTTTTGCCGTGTTAGGCAAAAACAAAGCATCCACGGTTTTAAAGTCCTACTTGTGTCATACATTACAGAAATAACCCTCAAAACTTTCATTTAACCACAATATTGACACTGAACATTTGTTTCTTTTATTGAAACAACTGGTCTTTTAATGAAGTAAAATAATCAAGCAAGAATAATTTCAAATGTTGACTTTTATTTTAAACCACATTGTTCTAGTTCTAAATTCTGGTTTCATAAGAATAATTCTTAATTTCAGAGGATCATACAATTTTAGTCAGACCTTTACCATTTGTATGCTCATTTCTAGAAATCTTTATTTTCTTAGTGGTGTCATTGAAATAAAAAAATCATTACTGGGAATGATTAGTGCGTATCCCTCTATAAATAATAAGCAAGTTCTCATTTAAAAGAAAAATCAAGTGCACTTTGCACACATTCATATTGCCAAAAATATAGATAAGCAGTCCATATGGGAACTAAAGCTGCTGTCAAGACAGTTATCAAACTAACGCAGTCAGCCAAAATAAGGACACACTAGATTAAGGATACCACCAAAAAACAGAAACACCACAGTACCCCAGCAGAGTCATGATGCTGACAAGCAGAACCAGCTGGAACATGCCTGCTGGAAAGCCATGGATGCCAATTGCCATTCCAGCCCCAGCTGCTGGAGGGCATCAGGGATAGGCAGGTAGTGAGGTCTGGCTACTGACCTGAAAAGAACATTTCCAGCACAACAGGTTGTGCTGGTAAGTAGTTTTCTGGATAATAGATAATCAGCAATGCACACAAGTCATATCGGACCTGGCCAATCTCACTATCACCCTAATCATTAAGCACTCACTCCTTGCTTTCACCTCCTAGCAGGAGCGGAAAGGGCAGCATGACAGGCAGTAACAGTTGATCATTTCTGCTTAAGCAGTTTCTAGGGTAAGATACGAAAGGTCCTCAGCTATTCATTGGCCTACAAGGAGCTGCATGAGGTGGAATTGCCTTTATTATAGCCTCTTGCCACATTCTGCCCATGATCTATCCTGTTCAAGAAATATAATTCAATTCTACTGCATCAGGTGCGGGGTGGAAAGAATGTGTTTATTATTTAAGTTTTCCTTGCTACTGCCTGAACAAGGCATCCATTTGGTCAGTCATTCACAAGATGCCACCTTTGCTCTTTCTTTTTCCCCTGGATAGTTGTATTGCCCTATGCACAAGGCTGCACCTTGAAACCAGTCTGTGTGCAAAGCTACACCAGACTCAGCAGTTCAAACACTAAGCAAGGCATTTTGTCAAGCGCACGTAATTGGGGCTCAAAAATCAGCGTGACACCAGGATAAACTCTGGAGGACCCAGCGATGAGCCATAAGCACCGCAGAAGTTCTGCAGCTGCCTAAGCTGAGGGGCTCACCATCCTCCTCTGCGACACCACCACCCACAAGGGAGGCACTCAATGTGGAAAGCTTCAGATGGCCATTTGGAAGGTGTTGTTTGTGGGGCCTTGGAGAGTCTGGTAGTTGTTCCCTCACACTCAGCCAAATCTCATGCCTTCCCAGACATTCTGCAAAAGCTGTACATTTAATAGGGCTTGCAAAAAGGCTACGGGTTTGCTTCTCAAATAAAGAAGGGATGAAAGGAACTTTCCTGGGGTTGTGCTGGCTCAATTCATGTTTGATTGACTGCTCATGCTGTTGCTTTGGTGGTTATTAGAGCTGGTAAAAACACAATTTCTGTCCCACAGGAATTTCCTATACTTCAACATTTGTTTTCATTCTGAAACAGCATTAAAAATTTCAAAATAATGAACACTTTCATGGAACGAGTGGTCCTAAAAATAAATTAAGAAGTGTCACTGCATGTGTGTGTGTGTGCATTTTCAAGTCAGAGGTCTAACCTCTTTTCTTCCCTAGACAGTCACGGCAGTTTACAAGAGGGGCTTTTTCCCAATTCATCATATCAGTATCCTGATATGTCTTCCTTAGGAAGACGAGAGCGCAATGCTGAGCTACCACCACCATGCTTTTCTCCTTCCTTCAGTTCACTGACCAGCTCAAGTCCTATATATATCAAGAACATAAAGTAACCATTTGAAGATCTCTCCAGAAAATTCAGCAAGCATACAGGTAACAGCAGCTAGCTTCTCCATCTCCTTCTGGGGGATGCATTGAAATGAGGAAGTAGGTTACCAAAAATTGTGAGCCTCGGTGTCCTCAAGTTTGTCAAATGGTCCTGTGGGGCTACAGACATTCCAGACAGTTCAGAGTGGTCTTTAGGCCAACCTATCCAATCCCAGTTTTTGTTTAACATCAGCACACAGCTAGTGACAAAATCCACTGCCTTCTAGTTAATGTGGCTGTATTTTGAGTGAGGAGCAAGCAAGAACCAGCAGTTGGCAGAGGCAGGTGCGTGATGACCTGCAGTTGCTGTCCAGCACAGTAACTGCTGTCTTGTTCTTTTCTTCCCCTTAGAAAAATAACGTGCAGCCTAAAATGGACAAGCATCATCCTGCTTCTCTCCAAAGCCCCGAAATAAAGGAATTGAGTGTCCAGTCTAAGGTTGCAGCAAGAACCTTGTTACCATTTTGCACTGTCCGTCCCTCACTCGCAGATCTTCCCATCCCTGGCTGAGCTGTATAGAGAGCTAAGGCTAATATCACTGCATCACAGCTTACAAGGTGGAATATAGCCATGTGAGTGTCTCGGCTTAAAATAGTCTTTATGAAGTGCTATGCTTTAGGGAACTAACGTTAACAAAGAAATGTCAGATTTTGCTCTCGCTGAAGAACAAAAATCTAACAAGGGTGGTTGTCAGCTATTATGCTTTTGCACTGAAAAATTGTACAATCCTTTTAAGTTACATCTAATGATTTTATAGCCTTTTAACAAGAGGAGCACCACTGGGTAGAATTTTAACAGGGGAAACAGGATTGGCGATTTATTTATTTATTTTAAAGCAGCTCAATTCCCCAAGATCTTCCCTGATTTAAACTACAGTCTGTATTACAAACAGAAGAGATTATAACCATCTAAAGCAGCCATGGTTTTGATAAAACTCTCTTAAGTAATGATGATCCTACAGCATTCAGACAAGTCAGGGGTCAATATGACCTTATTTGCCTGCGCCTTTCATTAGGAGCACTCGTTCTGCAGTACCATACTTCTGGTACCTCCGAATACACAGAGGATTCATGCTTCAGTTCTGCATGTATTAAGAATGCAGCCATAGCAACTACTAGCATTAATGAACTATTTGCTTATGCAGTAATAATTAACTTCCATTACATTACTTTGTGTGATTACTTTCTTAATTGCCTGAATTATGCATCCATTTAATATTTAATAACCATTCTCAGAAATCAGACACTGGTAAAAAAACAAATTGCTCACAGTTTCCTTGCAATAATTAAGCTCACAAGAATAAATGAAACCTTTTAAAAATGAATGCCTTGTGATTATATCCTTGCATATACAACAAGATCCTAAATTAGCTATTTATTAAGTCTAAATTTAAGACCAAATAGTACATTTTTCACTTACGCCTTGGGAAATCAACCTGTACAGTACCTGACATCACCGGCATAATTAAGTGCCATCTATTTACTTTGAGAGTCACGGATTCTGCATTAGTATGAACATTCAGAAGTGTGTGTGGGGAAATCTTTTTAAATGCCTCCTTGGAAAAATAGCGTCTTCTTTACCTGAGGTAGCTGCTTAGTTGTGCTTAAAGTACTGGAAAGATCCATGAAGCGTAAATAGCCTTCTGATGGAGAGGGTTGGGAAGGATTTTTTTTTTTTTGGTCATGTTTTAATTTACATACAAACAATGGAAATACAGTTATACAGCCTGAGGTCAGGCTTACCAAACAAGATGAAATTCATCGTTGTTTATAAAAATAACATTTACAATCAAAAACAAGCAGTCTGATCTACTTGTTTTTTCATGTTGTCATCTGTCTCTCTGTGAGCCCTCATGCCCTGCCAGCACCCGAGCAAAGCCACATGCTGATTTGCAAAGTGATGATGCCGTTACGTTATTGCTTTGTTTCCCAGTGGTTTGCAATGAAGTCACCAGCTTAAATAAAATGTGCAACTGTTTCATTGCACGCTGTTTTGATGAATAGAGTCTACTGAGCTGGACAAGACAGATAACTGTCGTGAGGGTTTTTTTGGTTTGCCCTTTTTTTTCTCCTGAGTTGCATCTGCAGAATTGCTCTGCCATTCCACATTGATTATGGCAGCCATGTACAGATGTGTTTATCTGAACCATCACACTGCCCAGCTGAAGCCACAGGGACACCAGCATCTTACTGCCTCTCTTTTCCTATGTGCGCACAATACAAATAAAATGTATACAAATCAAAGCATATGTCTGGCATCCTACATCCAAATAAACTAATCCAATAAAAGAAATAACTGAAGGGCTCATCTGCCGAGAGGATGGTGAAGGAGCAGTGACTGCTCTTCCCCTTGCCCATACAGGTGGATCATTTTCAGTGAGATGCACAGGGAGCTGCGAGGAGCCTGGGAAGGAAGGAGGAAGGGAGGGACGGCTGTTTAGGGGTGTCAGGAGCCAGCAATGGCTGCTAGCCTGAGTTCCCAAACAGAGCTAAATTGATGCCAATCTCACTGGCTGTTGTTACAGTGGGCAGCATCATTAGGATTTGCTTTTTAAATGATCTCTCAGCCTGTAAGCCTGAGAGCTGCTAGCAAGGCAAGGTTAGAAAGAAAATGATGGCAGCATGTTGATGCTTCACAGACCTCATGATAGTTTCCGTCTGTCATTATTTACGTCTGACTAGATGCGTCATGTCAGCTACCTAGAAGACGCTTTAATATGAAGCTCTTGTTTTCCTCTGCTTTTTCACATCCAGACTGGGTACTATTATTTTTTTTGCATCACTACACTTAGGTGAAGCTTGCTTCAATCTCTTTATAATGACACACAAAGAAATAAAAATTGTTTAGCTCATGTTATTATACATGCTTCTATTCTAACAGACCTCTATGACATTGTTCACAAAATGGTGAATTTAAATCAATAAACAGACATCTATCAAAAGGTCAACTTAATTTTATTCTTTCAGCTTCCTTACCAATATTTTAAGCAAAACCATTTCTTCCTTTAGCTTTCAGTAACTGCTGTGTTAGTGGACTGCAGCAACATCCAATAGCTTTAATAGTTGATGGCATTTAGTGGCTCGATTAACATGTCATTAATACGGCTTTATAACGTGATGAGTTCTGTCAGAGTCAATGTAAATAAGGTTACAGCTATCAAGTACATGTCAGTTTTGCCATTATACCACCTCTTGGCAATCCAGATTCAGTGGATTCATTGGCACCAGTTTGGGATGAAGCATGTAATTCACCCTTGAGTAACATAGCCAGCACTGAAGTAGGTACAATAACTTTTTACAATGATGGCTCACACAATGGAAGAGGGCCTGATCCTTCAAGCCTTCCTGCAGACAAAGCTCCTGGTCAGAGATACGGTGCCTGTAAGCATGAATTGCTCTCACCCTGTGGGCTCAAAGTGCTAAATAATAATATAAACTTATTAGGATAACATTTTCTAGTCTTTTGGCACACCCAGCCCACTGTTTTGTCTTCTCATTTTATCGTATGTGAAATTAAGTGACAAGTTTTGCATCCTTTCATTTATCTGGACTCTGCAGGGCCTAGCACAGCTTTGGATACAGTAAAACAATCAACAGTAAAGTATTGCAAAAATTATTCAATAACATTTGATCGGATGGATTTTACTCAGTTTACGTTTAGAAATTAGGAAATAGGGAAAATGCAATCAATATACCTTCAACATCATGTACACTATGGACCTTTGCTATAGGTGCATATTGTTTTCATAAAAGTACAGCTAGAAAGGTAAACTATTTTCATTTCATAATTGTCTGACACCTTCTATAAAATTTATCAGGGTAATTATGTTTTCTGTAAACATTATTTATCCAAACAAAATTTTAAAGATCATCAAGTTTTCTTCCTCACCCAACCAGAGAGGAAAGTTTATATCTTCTTTAAATGGTCAAATTGATGTTACGAGATTTAAATCCTCCTAATCTCTACAGTAACATTTACCTTCAGGGGGCTCCAGACAAACAGAAGATAAAGCTCCCATGAATTTACACCTGTAGCTGGTGTAGTTACTCACTGAGCTAAATTCAACAGATAGAGTATTTGCATTTTTTGGTTCCTGAAAAGCCCACGTATGAATCATAGTTATTAGAAAGGTTCTGGGTCTTTGAAACTCTCATTGAGAAATCTATTTAAAGGAATTTTAAGATCAGAATAACATATAAGTGGCTCCTTCCACATGGCTGTTTGTTATTCTTTATTTGCATAATTTGATTGGTTACCTTAAATCATAGGAATTATTTTTGTTACCCAATTGGGTGCTATTAGACCTGCAAAGAAATATTGTTTTGTCTTCTATGGATGGTGCCCTGACAGTTAATACTTTGGGAAGTGTTAAATAGGTTTTTCTTTTTTTCCTGGAATAGCCTATAGGGCTCTGATTGAGCTTTGAGCAGCATCTTAACATCCCTTTGCTCTCCCCCAGCAGCATAAACACAGGGAGGATAAGCTCTGGAGTTTTTCTGGATGGAGTGAAAGGTTTTCACAGGAATTCAATCTCCCAACCTTGGCACTTAAAGTATGAGCAGGAATTTTGCAAATTAAACCCAAAGGTAACAAACTGCTTGCTATCAGAAACACTAGTACACAAAAAGCTTCTGGATACATAATGGCAACCACATTTACAATTCTTGCCAAAAAAAACCCCAAACAACTTTTATTTACCTCTTTTTAGATTCTCATTAGCAAACACTGATACAACAATACAGTTGGCTCCTAATCTTTGTCATTTATATCATGCAGTGTGCACAATCTCAGGTTTTTGTGCAGTATCTGTTATTACTGTAGAGCATGAGACAGCAAGAGCTCTGGACAGCCTCTGAAGTGATGGCATGAGGCTGTAGACTATTGCAGAGTGGGGGGGGAAGGTGTTAGGTTTTGGGGGTTTGGAGTGTTTTGCTTTGTTGGGTTTTTTTGGGGGGAGGTTGTTTTTATTTTTGCTTGGGTTGCTTTTTGGGTTTGAGTTTTGATTTTTTTGGGTGGGTGGGGAGTGGGTGTTGCTGGTTGGTTGGGGTTTTTTTCCAAAACCACTACCATAAAAAGGGGTCTGAACATTGTGGCTGTTTCCCAGGTTTTCAAGGCCACACAAGGCTCTGAAGGTGAGCAGTGCCAGGCCCCGGCAAGGACAGAGAAGGTGGTTCTGTGTGGTGCAGGATGGGGCCTTCTCTGAAGCAGAAGGCAGAGGGTGGTCGGTAGGGCAGATCCTCTATTTCCCCCTAAGCCTGAAATTAGCACCTGGAATAGCATTGAAATGAGTTAACTGACAGTCCCACTAGAAAACTGCTAGATGCTAAAACCTGCACTTGCCATTTAAAGCCCAAGAACTTTCTAAACCGAGTGTTTTTCCTTTGTAGGTTTTTTAATTCAAACCTTGTGCAACTTCTTACTGGTTCCATATGCTAAACCGATCTCTCAAGTTCTTCTGCACGTCTTATGCTGCAGATTTACACATTGTAAGCCACGAGCGATATTTAACGTTTGCAAATTCAGCTGCAGCCCTCGCTTCTACTTCAGAACCCCTTAAACCGTTTTTTCCCGACGCGTTTCCCGGGCCGCCGCAGCCGGCGGAGGCCGGGCCTGAGGAGCAGCGAGCAGTAGGTGGCACTCAAGCCCCTGAGCTACTTCCACAGCCCTCCAGCACCCCGCCGTCCTCCGGAGGAACGTGAAAACGTGAAAACGGGATCTATCTGCCCCGGTTTTACAAGTATCATGTCCAAAGCCATCTTCTCGAAGGCTGCACAAGGAGGAACGGCCAGTGGCATGTTTCAGACGAAGGGCGTGAGAAACCCTTCGACTCGGTCACCTGACTGAGTCCCGAGTCTGCCGGGTTCTCAGGTTTTTGCGGAGTGTTTTCTAAACTTATGGGAAGGTTCGTCTGGTGTAAAAAGGGGCCAGGAATGCCCAGGACTGCCCTGGGGCTGACTGTCACAGGTCTCACAAGGATGCACAGGATTTATCCCCATGCAGTAACAGAGAGGAGCTCAGCTGGATCAGCAGATCTGCCCGTATGTGGACTAAGGTGTTAAAGCCAGAGCCCTCACTTCAGAGCCACGTACAAAAGACAAAAAACCCCACTGATTTAATGTTTCATTTCCCTTTCTACAGCACACACACTGAGAAAAGCAATTTAACATCATCTCAATCTTTTTCCTCCTATTGAAGTGGCAAATATCATTAAGCATAAGTGTCTAGCATCCGGGAAAAGTCACACAGCAGCACAGATATGTCACACTCACAGCGGGACTATTAATCAGAGAGGCTCCCTCCACGCACACACAGGTCTTACAGTATATCTTCTAATCGGTCAGCATCAGTAAGTTCTCACATGTCTGCTACACCAACATTCAGCAACACAAGTGACAGATCAGACAAAAATTTGGATTCATTCTTCATAAAATATCGGCAGCTTCATGAATTCATTTTCTAAGTAAGATTCTTTTATCCTACTCATCAACCCACATGAAGAAAATAAACCAGAACTAAGCTGAGAGATGCAAGAAATAGTTTCTAACTCCAAAGGTCAGAAAACAGTGATTCCCTGTTTGTCTTTATTTTTCAAATTCCTGAAGCTATGCCACTAACAGCCCTCCCAACCCCACTTCCAGTTCCTGATGTATTTTTCTTTTGTAATTTTTTTTTATGTTACTTGTCTGTCTTTAAGGGATCACAGGAGAGAAAAGTAAGGTAAGGAGGAGAGATGGAAATTAATATTTCACTTGTATTACTAGTGTTATTGCACTAGAAATACAAATATTACTAATAATATTAAATATTACTAGTTGCTCCTTCACTATGATACAACTTAGAAAAGTTTATGGGGCAACTTAGTCTTAAGTTTAATTTTACTCCTACAGAGATGTAAAATAGCTCTGGGAAAACTTTTTTGTTTGTTTCTTAGCTTAGGAAAGTTAGCTGGAGAAGTGAATTAAACCCCTTTGTACCCGTTAGTATATATTACTCGATACTAATATCTAAAGAACACAAGGAAACAACTTTTTACAGTAATTAAGAGTACCTTGGATTTGAGTTGTGACTTTTGTCATGTGATCCACAACAAGATGGTGCCACATGGGAACCATGAGGAACAAAGTGTCACATCTGTACAGTGATATCTAAAATTAGGTTTCACTTGAAGGTGTTTTTCTACAAAGATATATATATAAGTTTAATACTTCAGAGCTTTAACCGATTAAAGGGCTGCCCGAGGACACCTTCCTCATTTTAGAAATATTTCATCAAGGGGTCAAGAGTGACATATCTGCCTTGCCCTTGTTCAGCAGGTAGAACAAAGAATGAGAAATTAAAGTGCTGTTGTAGGAGTTGGACAATGAAATAGTGATGACATCAGGCAGAGTCTGGGCAAACTATTACTTTTTCTCAAGGAAAACTGAAAAAAAAAAAGCCTATTACTGTAGAGTAACAGACCCAATAATAAAGTACATCACATTTACCTTTTCATTTGTGTATTTTTCTATCCCCTTTTTCTTTTTGCTTTATTCAGAGACAATTCCAAACTTCAGAAAGAAAACCTGATTAGGATTAGCTTTGTAACAAAACATTAGAAGTCAGCAACTCGAATCACTGGCTGTAACCTAGTGCCATGTAACACTCAGGAAGCATTGGTACATCAGAGTTATTTCTGTTGATGCTGGGTACAACCTTCTGGACCCACTTCGAGGCAGAGACCCTCAGGTGGGAACAACTAACTTCTGATTCAACGAAAGGAAGCATTCAGGCTGATATTCAGCATTGAGCTGACAATTCTTGCCTAACAGGAAGTCCAACATATCTCCAGGTAAGTTGGTCCAAATTCTAACTTGGTGACCAATCGCATCTTTTATTCTAAAGGAAAGTGGGAAGGTAGCAAAGGAAATGGAAACTTCTGATAATTTATCTTCATTACCCTCAGTAGCAAAAAAAAAGCCTCTCAGTTGTTCAGTATGACAGTGATAATTCCTTTGTGAGATCAGCATACATCAGAGGGTCTAAAAATGTGTCACTCTAGGAGCATGTATAGAAAGTCTACTGAGCAGTAATATCCACATAAAATAGCACAGAACTGCTCAGAAGTGCTGACTTAGGCCCTGGAGCAGTATCACCATGACTGAATAGCTATGAGAATGCAGCCCTCTAAGGTCCTGAAACCAGGTGCAGGCTTAGCCCGCTTAGAAACCTCTGAACAAATTTCTTCACCCTTAGATGCTTTCAACAGCACCAGTTGAAAACCCTCCATCAGGCACTGACAGTGGTCCAACACCTATCTGATGTCTCTGCTGGTGAGTGCTAAAGTAAACAGCAGACCCCTCTTACAGCACCCACCATTTCTGCTATAGTTACTCAATTTATCTCACATTTCTCTATTGGTCCTGCTATCTCTTAACCAAGATGTGAGGTATCCGAACTTTGCTTTGCAAAGAACACCAAGTATTTAAGATTAATTCATGTTAAAAATAAAAGTTTGCATTTTGTTGGCCACACAACAAGATCAAAACTAATGACATCACCAAGAACTCAACAGAAGCATTAGATTAAAACATTCACAAAGACGCTACTATCCCCTGTAGTAGCAAGCACTGTGAATTAGTTAAAATACCTTCAATAAACTGGCTAATAGAGGTGTTCAGACTTGCAGAACACCCCACAGCCTTTGCAGCAGACCATCTGGAAGGCAACAAAAGCAAGATTAGCATACTACAGCTCACTATAAATGATTAGATGGCAATACTTCCAAAGAGCCAGCCAAAACCACCAAACCTTGCTGAAAACGGTGCTGTGGGCACACCAGTGGGGCTGGTCACCTTGAAAGAATTTATGCCAGCATTCTACCAAGTCAGCACTGATAAAATAGATGTAAAACTAGAAAAAAATATACAAATTGATTACTACAGATAGAAAGCTATTGTTTTTTCCTTCCCAGTGTTACTACTCTGTTCAAAACAGAATGGGTATTAGGGGACAAAAAAGGTCAGGAAAACTTTCAGCAGGCTTTTTGAAGAAGTCAGCAGTGCCCTAGAGCTGCAAAGATGCATGGCCAACTGCAGCTACACTTGCACACAACAGCTTGTCTGGTTAATGCCAGAGTCAAGGTTTCCTTTCCCTGAAAGGAAAGAAAACGCTTCACATGAAATTTTCCTTCATGATTACATACTAAACAGTGCCACTGTTTGCTATGAATGGCACTCGCACTGACTTTACACTATGTGCCAGTGTTTTCACACCGTCATTGTGGAGGGTGCAAAAATCAGAGTAAGGATAGAACCTATTCACATGTTGTCAGGGACTGCTGTAACAAGACTGTTTTAAGAAAACCTTTATAGGCATGCTAACACAAAAACAGTGTTAAGGAAAGCTAGTTTCTATGTTTTCTAGACCTCAGGTTCACCAGTTAGGAAGAGAAGCCATCAGCTGCTTCAGCACAATAGTTGGCATTGCAACATTACATTTAATTTTAAAATACATTGTTAACATAATGCAAATTTTGATGCATTTCAAGATTAATATTAAACTATACATAGAAGTCAATACTCTAGAACAATATTTAAATAGGTCTGCATTACACAGTCAGAAGTGCTATGACCTATGGACATAACATGATAAATGAACACTCAGCTGAAAATGCTTCATCTACTTTCCCTGCAGTATATATATTTAGGGTATTTTGTGTTTGATTTTTCTGCCTCTGAAAGAAATAGTAAGAATATTTCCTTGTGCTAAAGAAAATTCCCTGTAACATTTGAACAAAGTGCCAGAGAAGCCTCCTAATTTTCTAGTTCTCTCCCCACTATTTGCAGGGCTCCTCACCTTGCAGTTTCCTTTGAAGACACATATAAGATTGTTGATCAAAGAACAGGTACAGAAGAGCTGGACAAATCAGTTTACTCTGAAAAACTAACTCTCCTGGCCTTTTAGAGGTTTGAGTTTTTCCTAAAAGGCAGATCAGGAACACTGAGGGATATCTACAACAAAGTATAGGAGTAACTCAGAGTTCTTAATTAGCCCACAAGATGGCTGGAAGATTTAGGTCATTACTGGAGATTGTCCTCTCTTCAGTCTTAGCAAAAAAGAAAAAGAATGCCTTACGTCACAATTTTGATTAATTTCCTAATCATCACTCATGGCACAACACAGGTATTTTACACATTGGTCACTGCTTTGGTTCTTTATGGTACACGTTTGCAAGTCTCCGACTGTCACCAAGGCATCCAACTGCACCAACAGTTCTGAGCAAGAGGGACTTTACATGGGCAGTCAGCATTGTCCAGAGAACACAACCTGCTAGGTTGAGCAGATCACCTGTCCTGTTACCAACAAGTTCACAAAGAGTATATGCCACAGGTGTACTACACACAGAGACAGATGGGAATTAAGTTTAGGCAAGGCACTCCACTGCATGTTTAAGTCTTTTCATCACTAAGATGACAGGAGAAACTTGTTTACCATCCCAGGTAGGAATGTCTGCTCATTCTCGTAATCATGTTTGCCTCACAGCTACCTGTCCTCTCCAGGCAATGGTTACGGGTTTTAACAAGCAAAACCTCAAAAATCCTTCACCATGAGAGCAAAGCAGAGGAAGGGCTCCCCAGAGAGGCCACAGAACCAGAGCCCTTCCCTGCCTTTCCATGAGAGTCAGACTCAGGACTTTAAAATCAACTTCTGTTCTCAAGACTACTTCACAACATTGGTTGACATTTAGTCAGTTGTGTTTTCCTTCAAATGTCAACTTACACTCTATTAGAACAGATGGGACCTACTACAGTAGCAACTAGCAGTTATTTTTAAAGGCTTTTAGCAATTAACTGGACCGTTTTTGCCTCAGGCTGAGCCCTTTCCTCTCCCCATGCACATGTAACATCCACTTTCCACACCTGACAATCAGCATGGCTTTCTCTTTCACAATTTTGACATCAACCACCTCAAGAGAAATACTGAATTCAGTATTTATCTATCTCATTCAGCAGAAACATTCTGATTTGGGGAACGGAAGACTAAAGTTGTAATATTAAAAAAAAACTAGTAGGGGGATTCAAGGAAACTCTTTACTCATGTCGGTTAGCATTCCCCAGGCTTTACACACTAAACAGTTGTGCACACTCCCTTTCCTCCATCTGTATCTTCCCAGAATTAGCATTGCCATATTTGCAATACACATCATACTATTTTCTTTTCCTCATTCACAACAGATTTCAGTTTCAAGCAGCACCACTCAAGTAAATCAGCATGCTCCTTTGGAGACGGGTAAAAAACCCCAAGTTCTCATTCCACAATTCTTACATAATATTCCATCTATTGGACTTGATTGAGCTATACTTCATTTGTCTAATTGAATGACTACATGGTGAATTGAATGCCAAGACAGTAAATGTAAATAGAGAGCTGGGTTTAAATAAGTTTAAATGTAGGATGAAGGATGCAAATTTTTCCCCCCAATTTTATACCTGCATATATTTGTAGAAAGCACCATCCAAAATCTTTGTTTCCCACCTGTGAACACCTTCATGTTTTACTTCAAAAGCTATTTTATGTCCTTGAATACTACTCAACTTCACAAGTTATTTATTTCCTACTACTAATACATGCTCATGGGTTCCAGCATCAATCACATTTGAATTTGCACTATAAGCATTTTCTGAGACATTAACATGTAATAATCTTCACACTCAGTATCAGACAACAAGAGATCCAAGTCCTACCCATATTCAATTGAAGTATAAGTCACATGCAGGCACACTTTTCACAAATTTCTGACAAGGCTCAAATAATCAGTCTGTAACCCCCATCTCCCCAAATCCACTTGGTCTCAAAGACCAAAAGTGGGCACAGAGGAGTTATAGGACAACACATAGTATTTCTAACATAAAGCTCTTCATGTTTCTGACATTTTTTTCAGGAGATATCTCAAGCTTACTGGGGTTTCTGTTTCTAGCAATCTTTTACCAGACATTTAATCCAACTACATGCCCAGTCTCCGCAAGACCCTCTGCAAATGTTTATCAAGGCACATTATTCACTTCACAGAGCTGCCTGTCCCTGTTCTGAACCAGTTCTCTATAAGGTTCATGCAATGATCCTTAGCCCTTGTGCTGAAAGAGATAATGAAAGATCCATCCCTCTACACTTATTCACAGTTTTGTCAACTTTTATCATTACCACCCTCAGCATGCTTTTTCCCAGACACTAGAGCCCCAGACTGCTCAGCCCTCTGCATACATTCTCCTTTCCCTCTTCTGAATCTTTCCCATCCTAATGCATCCTCATTGAGATGAGGAAGTCAGACCTGCACACAGTATTCAAGGTACAGGTGAACCACAGATTTATATGGCAGCATAATGATGTTATCTGTTTTGTTCTCTGGTCCTTTCCTCATAATTCCTAAAATTTGATTTGCTTTTTAGTCTGCTGTTGAGCATGGGCTGATATTTTCATAGAACTATCCATCATAACCCAAGGTCTCAGTCCTGAGTGGCAACAGACAGCTCAGAGCCAATCATTTTATATGTGGAGCTAGGATTGTTTTTCCCCCACATGCATCACTTCACATTTATCTACACTGAATTTCATCTACTATTTTATTGCCCAGTCACACAGTCTCTTCAGATCCTTGTGTAATTCTTCACAGTCTGCCTTCATCCTCACTACCTTGAATAATTGTGTATCAACAGAAAACTTAGTCTCCTCACTGCTCTTCCCCTTTTCAAGTCCACTTACATACATTTATAAACAGCACAGAACCCGTGGTGCACCACTGGCAAACCCCATCTGCTGCAGTAATCAAGCACTTACCCCTTGTGTGTCTCCTGTCTTCTGAGCAGTTAGCCCTCTGTGCAAGGACTTCCACCCATTATCCTAAGGATTCTTAATTTCATTAATGCTGATGGGTGAGGGAGATGTTAAAAACCTACTGGAATTTCAGGTAGGAGTTATTGACTGAATCAGCCCTTCAGATAACGAATGTGAAAGTTTCACTAGCATTAATATCAGTCTACAGAAAAAGAAAGTATTTTTAAACAGGTTTTGGGCTTTTTTTTTTTCCAAAGCACCTCCATTTTGAGGCATTAGGGACAATACTAACCAGAGAAAAGTGGAAAGAACAGAGGCAGAAAAGAGATTCTCCTTCAGCTCTGGGACTAAACCTTTGTTTGAGTCCAACCAGGTAGCACAATTGCTGTGATCCTCCATTTCCTAAACTACAACAAGCAGTCCTGTGAATGGTGGAAGTCATCTGATCTGGGTTTCAAATGATTTATTTCTGACCAACTTCGATGCCCTATGGAGCTCAGAGCTCTCTTGGGCTCATCTCTCCTGCTGCCCAAAACCCACTTCAAAACCAGTGGAAATGAATCTGATAGAGCTATCTGACAGAACAAAGCTATTCATTTGTCTGAGCAGCACCATTTCTTACTCACCGAACAGGTGACAGGACACAGAGGCAGTGATTGCTTAAGCCTTCTTACCATGGGAAACAGGTTAGGCATAAAGACATAAACTAAATATTTTATTAACACTAGGTATTTCTAATGTACACTGGTCTGATCCAAAAACACTCTATGAAGGTTCAATTATTTTCACTCGTGTGTCCTGATTTGGCTATAAAATAATAGCAATGGTAGTTTACATGGGATAAATATTAAGGGCTTTTATGAGTGAGGCTTTGGAGCTCAAACAGATTGGCAAGAGTCCTTCCCCTAATGCAATGAGCCAATCTCACTTTGGCATGGCAGAGTGGGGTTTGACCTAACTAAATAAAGCTGCAACCCATTATTGAAGGCACCTGTTTGCAATTATATCTAAGTGCAGTGGCCACACCAATTTCTCCACATTATTCTTTTGGAAATCTTCCTTAAAGGAAAAAAAAATTCTGCTTGCTTATGAAGGAAGCTTATTATTTTGACCCAGCCACAGAACAGACAAACACAACCATAAATTTACCTTCAGAGAGAACATTGGCATGGAGAAGCATTACAGGATCGCTTTGTGTGGGTGGTTATGGATATACAGGACTGGCTCAAATTACCTGCTCCAAACCAGCTAT
Organism: Heliornis fulica; assembly: GCA_013399135.1. Classification (NCBI taxonomy): domain Eukaryota; kingdom Metazoa; phylum Chordata; class Aves; order Gruiformes; family Heliornithidae; genus Heliornis; species Heliornis fulica. Next base: position 115,140 of record VXBZ01009120.1, read on the forward strand.
ATTAGCATTACAGTTCTCAAACTTGAGTATTTTTCTATGGGAGTGAAGTTAATCATGGGACTCCTTGTATTGCCTCTGCACACACATCCATGCACAGTAGTGGGCAGGAGCACCGTCTAACCAGGATCTGACTCTACACGTCTGCTTTCCCCAGAGCATCTCTGGGGACTGCACAGACAATGCAAAAGTAGGGTAGCACAGTGTAGTAGCTGGAGGCCAGCTGCCCCAAGTCAGTCTATCACTCCCCTTTTCTGCTGGACAGGGGAGAAAATATATATTGAGATGCTTAGGAGTTGAGATAAGGACAGGGAGAGATCATTCAGAAATTAATACCATAGGCAAGACAGACTCAATGCAGACTAAAAAGGAAAAAAAAAAGGCATCGAATTCACTACATACCACGCACACACCATGAAACCAGAGTAGGATAATAAGAAATAAAACCAGATCTTAAAACACCTCCTCCAACCCCTCCCTGATGGTCAGCAGTGGGTCCAGCCTTGAGCCCAGATGGTATTTACTGTTGGGCCTAGGGAAAGCTTCTAGCTGCTTCTTGCAGAAGCCACCCCTGCAGCCCCCGCTTTCTACATCAGATCTTTGCCACACAAAACCACAAGTACACACAAAAACTGGTTCACAGAGGTGAATCAGCAGTTTTACCAGTGAAAGCCATGGATTTTTAACATATATTTCAGAGAATAAAGAATTCATTTCACACACTCAGAGCAGTTGACCCAGTCCTGACACTCAAGTATGGAATAACTTTAAGATGTAAAATAAATTAAGGGAAGTATGTGATCTGGCAGCTGTACTCAGTGGCCACAGAAGAGCATTATGACTCCAATTCTTCACAAGTAAGCGGTTTAGTTTAGAGTTTGCTGCTGTATGAGGACTACACATCTCCCCATTACCAGAGGAAAATACCTCGGTATAATAAAATTGAGGTTAAAGGAAAAAAAATGCCAAAGCTAGCTGCTTGTACTTGTTCTTCTAACACCCTCTGTAGGCTTCCAAAACCAACCTGTTTTCACTTCTGAGAATCTGGACACTGGTGTTTAAAAGCCTGACTATGGATCTAAAAGCCTAATTCTAAGCACTCGGATTTAAAACTTGTGGCCTTATTTACTAGAGGAAAATAAAGGGAGTGAAATACCTTGAAGACAATACTGGGGAAGGTATTAAGCTACTTGCTTGTAAATCTCACAGTATGATACTGTTCATGCAGTGAGGGAATACAGTTCTTACCTTCAAACAAGCACTTAAAACTACAACACTTGAAGGCAACTGAAAAGATGAACTTACTGACCTGGTAATTGCTGGGACCTTTTTTCAAAGAGCAGATTGAATCACAGATAATAACTAAGCCTTTTCTCTCATATGTAGGAGTAATACCAACAGACAAAAATTATTCCAAATTAGAAAGAGAGAGTATTCTGGATTAAGATTAGTGGTTGGGGTTTCTATATTTTGAAAGCATAGAAAAAATAATTTGCAAATGAAAAGTTGAAATTAAATATATCTTTAAACCTTTTGAAATAAACCTTTTGCATTTTAGAGTGAAATATATAATTCTAGAACAAATATATATAAAGCAGTCCTGAGGGGTTCTTTTATTTTTTGCCTCAAATATGAAGCAATGATATACACTGATGGATCTGTAAGTACAGACATGTAGGGTTCTTTCTCTTATTATTAAAGCTGGGGAAGAAAAACATCAAAAATAAAATGTTGTGATATTACTGGATTGTAAAAACCTCACGGGTCTTGACAATAAAATGCCTTTTTGAAATTTAAGTCTAAAGACACGGAACGATATTTCTAGGAAAGAATCATATAGAAATGTGATATTTGCATCATTAGTAAAACACAGTATTAAGGGATAGAAAAGAATTTGTTTACAGTACTTCTAAATTGGTAGTTTGCTATAACAATGCTAGTATTTTAAATATTTAAATAATAATCACGTGAAGAACTGTCTTTCCATTCTTCCCCCCTTTTCATTTTTCTCCTTTTTTGTTCCCCAGAGCAGACGTGTGAGCTGAGAATAGCTGTTTCCTCTTCACCTTTCCATTTTGGAGCCAGATATTTTCAGTGTTTCCAGGGTACAGAAATGCAGGTGCATCAACCCAGCAGCAGGCTGGCCCAGCACATTTCCTTACCTGACCAGCCATATACATTTTCTCCAAAACACATACTGGCAGTGATTACCAACACACCATCAGTTCAGCAAGCAAAGAAAAGAGCAAATGGATGGTGAGAAGGAGCTGCAGTCTTCCACACATACTAACATCAGTACAAACAAACTGAAGCCTTTTTGTAGCAGAGTGAACAGAAGAGTTAAATCCTTGTATGGACAAATATATTCCAGTCAATCACCTGTACACTATAAAACAGCTCACCAAACTGAATTCAGTACTTGTATTTTACAACCAAACCGAAATCAGTACTCATGTTTTGCAACTGAGTTACAACTTCTTCATAAGGTGTTTCTCTGTGTAAATGTGATGTTGGGTTGGTTTATTCCTCATCACATCATAACCAGATATATCTATCTGCTGGTCTCATTTCTGCCTCACTTTGAGAGCTGATCCCTGCCTCTGCTGCCAAAACATCTTTTGGCAATGAAGCCCAGTAGAATAACATTTACAGACAGTCCTGCCTAAGACATCATAGACAGAAACACTACTTCTCCCCAACATGACAGCTGTTTCTGGATTATCAGGGCTACCAAACCATTGTGTTTGAGGGGACCATGCTTGCAAGAATTTGAATCCTCACTTATTTGAGCTATAATTTTGAGAGAGCTACAGGCATGACATTTATGCACTAATAAAACCACAGAAAAGAGATTTGCATCCCAAGGTCCCTTGGCTTTTTCCCCTCAGGGCCATAAGGGTCTTCAAATGACTGACTTTCACTGAAGTCTCACAAGTCAGTCAAACAAGAGAGTCTCTAGAATACAAAAGATCATTTTCCTATGACTTCATCTATGGAACTCACTGCTGCAAGAGCCTAGTGAAAAACTCAGCAGAACAACTTGGCACCAAGAGAATAAGCATTCCTTACTGGTTTGACTTTCATGCAATAAGGTCTCTGTCCGTCTCCCCTCACTCTAGTACATGCAAAACCAAAGAAATAAAACAATTTCCTCCACAGTAGCAGAAGAAAAGGAGAGGGAAAAAGTTAATAAAAATTGGTTTTAAATATTTTAATAAAAATGAAGTGGAAGACTAAGGCTAGGGAAATGCATATCAGGTCAGGTCAATTTAGTGTAGTCATAGAGCTGCTAACAGTAATATTGTAACAGAGGTTAAGCTGGTTTGCACCCAGTCAGAATGATGGTGTCTCATGAGACAAGCTTTTAATAGCCAGTGTTGTACCACAGAAAATGAACGGGGTAAATGGCCATGGCTTCAGACAGCACATACTAGTCAAGTACTACAGCCAGGACCCAGAAAATTAAGAGTAACTTGAGTTTTTTTCTTTTGCTTTACTGTCTATTGTGACAGTCATAAATCACAGTGTTCATGTAGGCAGCCATCTCACCAATCTGACAACAAATTATTATCTTCTCCCTGATGAGTCAGTGATCAATAAGACAGGATATAAAACAAGCAGCAAATGAACCAAAAGTTTTTCCTTCTATACTATATTGCTCAAATTTCCCAAAGTTGTTGTGTACTAGTAAAAGTGTAGACACTCCATGCAGAGTACCATGACATAAGAATCATCAGTCAGAAACATGAGAGAAAAAACATCTTCACTTGGCTTTAGTCACAGGATGACACAACATCTACACTTCATGTGAACTTTACAAACAGAACTGCAGGCAAATACCTTCTTCAAGGTCTCAAAACTGGCATTTCCATGTGTTATTGAGCTATTAAAAGAGAATCAACATAATATCCAATAGTAGAGAATACCCCAGATTCATATTAATTTAGAAATCCTCATTTGAAATAGGTACAATATATTTCAAGAATCAGAATGTTCCCAAATTTAATGAGTTTTCATAACCTGGATTAAACTCTGCATCTTGAAGCCAGGTCTAGTTGTCACTAATTCATATCCACCCTTACTGTTGGCTTCATAAGGAAGCATTTAATTCTCAGTGGGGAGACAGTCATATTGCAAATTAGATTTAAAGAAAAATGTTTACATGTTATGGCCAGTTTGCAGAATCCTATAATGCTTGAATACAATATATATTACAATAATTTTTTTCAAGAATACCAAACACAGTGAAAAATAAGTAGGAATGTTAAAGTAGCACTGGCCTTGGCTGTAAGCATTGTTTCGTACTTCATCATGAGACATAGGAGAAAGAAAACACAACACTTTTTCCAAATATGCATCTGCACTTTTTTCCTGGCAGTATTTATTTAAAAAAAAAAACACCAAAAACACCAATCAGGAGGGAGATGGAGAGGAGTAGGGTTTTTTAATAATTGACACATCTGTTTAAACTACTGAAATTTTTATTTTACCTTCTGTGATGCTATATTCTCAAAAACCTAGAACTGATTTGCAACTAGAATAAGTGTCATAGATCTGCCTAGATTCAACACTCCAGCAGCTATGTGAGTTATTTCTCCACATAGGACTGGTTCATCTTGCTATACAGTAAATGGTAATTGCACCTTCTATGTGGTAGCTGTGATAAAGATGACTTGCAATACATGGAAAACCATGTAAAATCCATAGATCCAGTTTTAGCAGTCTCAGGCATTTTTTAAAGGGCAATTGTCATATTCAGGAAAGGATGTTGAAACTGTCACTTTTCCTTTCTTAACTCAGGCTGTTCTTATCTGCTGTCTCCTAAATTCCTCAGAAATTAAACAGATCTGCACAGAAGCCACTGAAGAACAATTTGTGGCATTAGGCCACCAACTAAATTGTGGTGGTTTGGGTCTGGTTTTGCCTCCAAGCTCTACTCAAAAGCCTCTCATTTGAAGAGGAATGTATTCCACGTTTATTCAGCCTCTTCAGAAACAGATTCTGCAGGCTTAGCTCACTTCTACATCACCCATAGCAGGGAGGCATCTAAAGCCCTTTTCCACACCCACCTCCAGAAACTCATGGACACGTCTCCCCAAATCCTTCCCTTTTCTTTATACAGTCTTTCACATATTCTTTCACTCAAAACATCTAGAAAAGCTGTGGCAGTGAAACTGAAGCACTCTGACATCCTCATCTGCCTCAGTGCTTGAAAAATCTTCCCCACATCCTCATAGCACACCATGCTTGATGGGAGCCCACAACCACACAGAAGTTCCCCATGTGCAGAGGGATAACAGAGTTCCTTTGCATTGCTCCACCTCAAAGATTGACTTATGCTACTAACCAATGCACTGGAGGATGTGTCACTCAACTGTTCCTATGACATTTGGAGCAATATATTACACTTATCATAAATGAAGCATCATTTTACTTTTTTTCATAAACTAAAGTTGTGGGGCTTTTTATTCTTCTATACGCTGCCAGGAAGGGTAAAAATGGAGTACATAACATGCAAGGCTCTATAAGAAATATTTCGCTACGTGTAACAATTTAAACTATTGCCTTTAAACAAAGTAAAGTTTATGGGAGAAAAGAAACAAATTGTAAAGTGATTCTGTGACTCTCAGCTTAGAAAAGCCTAAACCATCCATGCTGAAGAAAGATCTCCATCACCCACCAACACTATAGGCAACAATCCTGACCAAGCCATACTCCTCCAGCTGTGAAGAGATGCCAAGGTAGCAAGACAATTCCTTCCTTTTCTATACTTCCCCCATTATTTTTGTGTCCAGACTGAGAAGATCCATCTGTCCCTACTTGTGACTCCATACAGCTCTCACTGAAATATAATTTCCTTTGTCAATTTCCCTTTAGGGTTATGGTAATCAAAATCCAGTTGTTAGGGGATGCTTTTATGAAGTTACTGGTGTTTCTTATCCAAATGTTTTTCTTCTAAGCTAATAGGAATATCACCACAAAACCTATCAAGCTGCTGTGGAAAAAAAATCCAATGTTGAAGCAGAACGATTACCAGATAGACAAGAAGGTACTCAAGCAATGTCATCCATTTCTTTCTGCTGAAGCAGAAGTAGCAGGGGAATGAAACAGAGGTAAATTTGTCTCTTCCCTACTAAGATAATTCCTGAACTACTCAGCACTTCTCCACAAAGACTCTAAATTAAACAGATGATCAAACTGTAGCGCCATTGCAACTGCATCTTTTTACTTTACAGTCGAGTTTGGTTGCGGTAGAATTCTTCTTTCAGCACTGTTTTTCCTCTCTGTTGATTTTGCAAGGTGATATTTTCTATACACATTTATGGCATTTAATCGCTGCATTTTTTATGAGGTAAATACATTTGGGAACGAAACAGAAGAGACAGACTTGGATACATTGAAGATGGCTACAGAAACCTTCTGGTGCCAAAGCCTTGAATTGGCTCAGCTATCCTGCTGGTTGCTATTATGCAGTTTCCAGTTTTCTGAATTTTTTGCAGATGAAGTACATGAGGGTTGCTCTATTCAGGGTGACATGTAGTTATTCACTCAAGGATTCATTTACTCTTGTGGCTTTAAACCAAAGCAGCAACAACCATCGGCTGCATAAAAGAATAAACAGAGAATACCCATAAATACCTGCTTCTAGCAAATTCATAAATCTGGACTGTAAAGTACAGCCTGGCCTGAAGTTCTGTGCGTATGTACTGTGTGACTTTTGGAAGACAGAAGAAAAAAGGGCTACAAAAGAAGGGAGACTAAGAGGTACCCACAGACACACGCAGCAGAGCAGCAAGTGTCACAGGATGAGCACTCACCAGGAGCAGAGGCAGAGAGGGAAAAGGGTGAGAAAAACTACACTACAGGAAAATATATGGGTTGCAGAGAGATTACTACAAATCTAGGAAAGTAGTTTTACAAAAAAATTCCCCACTTGGTAAGGAAGTATTTCAGAGGGAAACCATTGGAGATATGTAAAAGCAAAAATAGTTTCTCCCTAGCCATATTAGTAGCGCAAAACCAGCTTTAGCTGGGTGTTAAAAGTTGCAAGTAAGCTGAGTGCTGGTAATTGTCTACATTTTCCCCCTTTCACTTGTAAAAATCCATTTAGATTTGGCCTTCCTGGCTTACAATGTCTCTCCCTTAATAGGAAATTTAGTCAGACTAATACAAAAGCATTTACATGCCAGTGAGTTAAATTAGGACAGTGTAAATACGCTTATATTTCTACAACAAAATGTTTTCCCGGTGCAGAATAAAACTTACGATCTGTATCTGAACAAGGCTTCTTATTTTCCATTGCTAAAAAAACTAATTCACTTCAGAACATGAAGACTTGCAGAAATTAGTATAGTATTTGTTCAGATCTCCATCACAGTTTCTCTACATTCTGTCCAGTGGCATCTCCAAGTGTATTTTCTCTGTATGAGGCTGGAACTGCTGTGCAAGACTGGCACAGATACATGGCAGCTTAGTACTTCATTATTGTTTAGTTAATGTTGTTGAAATCTTAAGTAACTTGAGTGTATTAGATAGCCTACATGCAGCAACCGGCTATCAGGCTAATTAACCCTTTGACAGGCTCCATCATCCAGCTCCAGCCAAATCTAACTCCGCAGCGACACTTCTGTCAGCAACGCAGGAGCATGATTGAGCACCCTGCCCAGAGCCACAGTGCACCCAGCTTCAGCTCACTCTGTTCAAAACCTTCAGCCCACATACCAGATGGTAGGCATTTGCACACATGTTTTTGGAAAACTTTTTCCTCTAGTTGGAAGCAACTCTAAAACAACACATAGGAAAAGACCAGATCAAGATGCAGAACCAGGCGGTCCTCAGTGCCTTCACAGCATCCCTATCTTTGTTGAATCCAGTGCTTATCACAGCAGATGAGCCCAGAACAGACTAGTGATAGTTTTATTATGAGGTTTTGCAGGATTTCTTTGAAATTGCAAAGGTAGCACGCAGATTTATAAGGCAATTACTTTTATTTTAAAACAAAACACTTAAGGCTCTTATTGACTGAGTATTATCAGTGCATCAGAAGGTAGAATTCGTCCCTTAGGTTTTATTCAGGCCAGTCTAACATATACTAGTATACTGTACATATGTAAAAAGAGAAATATAATAGTGGCAATAAAAAGCTACAGCAGCTAACTGTAAACTGAAGAGATGTGCTCTGCAGGAAGGCTTAAGAGGCTCCTCCATTTCAAAGTACTACCCAGACTACATGCTAGGTACAGACTTCACATTTCTGTGGATGAATGATGGGAACTATTGAACAACAGTTCCACATTATAACTGCAACATTTTCTCAGTTGTCTCTGTATTTTCACTCAAATTCAGAAAGGAAAAAGGGTATTCTTGTAAAAAATAACTATAAAGGAAAGTGTAAGACATTCAGACTGCCTTCTCCAGCACACAGACTCTTCTGATCATATTTCTTCTATAAATAGTGTGATCCTCTTCAGCTCAGATTAAAGACCCTGCCAATGAATGGTACTATTTTCCCTCCCTTTGCCTTTATGATAGTGCTCTGAATTCATCTCAGAGGAGATATACATACCAACAGTAACATCCTTGGCTTTTGAAGAACAACTGTACTAATGTAGTCATTTTAGTTTGCTATCTAGAACTTAGCATCTTTCTACTCATTTCATCTTTTTCACAGAAGCTATTTGGGATATTTTTCAATTTAGTTCCCCTCAGAAAGCTTAAGGCAATTCTAGATTTTCTATATTCTCCCTCAGAGTTGCTGTTATCCAGACTGATGGTGATAAAGCCTTCAGAGAACTTCCAGATTGGAATAATGGAATATCTAAAAACTACCGTGCTTGTCATCTTTCTACTATGTTACTTTAAAGATTGTATCCTGCTTTCTTTCATCCAAGTACCTCTCCCTTATCCCATTTGGTCAGCATGTCTTCAAGACACTGATATCTGTGATATTTCCAGTTTATTCCAGGTTTCCTGTTTTCACTGTCACCTACAGAAAACACATCATCTTTGATTATTCACAATCTTACAGTCACTTGCAGTGAATTACCGAGAGGCCAACAATTGGTTACAGTAATTCACGCTGCTGAAGGAGACCACAATAAAGAGGGACACTCACTAAGCCTTATGCACAAGTCCTTCATTAGACTCAGTCTGACTTGAAGCAACTTGGTGCAGCTTCTGCAGTCTGTGCACACTACCTTTCCAGAGCAAAACACAGAGCTCCCTCAGTTAAGGACAAGCAGTGTTCCCTTGTACCAGTACAAATATTCCCAGCTGTTCCCCATTACGCAAGGTGAAAAATATGTTTCACAACATGAAGCCACACAAACAATCCTGATGTTTTAGTAAATACACTTAACTAGAAGTCTGAGCTGCTTGAGATACTCTTGCATCCATTTTAGTTTCTCTTACTAGTTTCCCTTTATTTACTTTTTCTGTGGCTCCTTCATTTCCCAAATCCTTTGTATGTTTAAATACATTGCTATTATTCCATCAGCTGTAGTCATTGCCTCTCAACACCTCCACTTTCTTGTGACTCAAATCATAGATGCTGCATTTGTAAATCCTCTGAGCTGTCACTTCGAACAGCAGCAACCCACTGATTGCTCCTCCTCCCTCTGTTCTCAGCCCCTTTTTTCTCTCCAAGAACTTTGTTCAAAATGCCATTAATTTGTGGAATAAATTCTACTTTGAAACATGCAGATCTTCTCTCACACTTTTGAGCCCCACCAAATTTTAATTCAGAATTTAAAAAAAAAAAAAGCCCACATAATGAAACCAGAATACTCCAGCTCCAAGTACTAGCATCACTTTTCTACCATCATTTATCAACCTCAAAGCTGATATACACAAACAGCATCTAAGCGTTTTAGCTCAGAAGTACGCCAGCAAATTCTTTGTAAGTCCCATGCCAGATTCATGAGAAAGTTACTTCCTTCTGTAGAAGCTGATTTTGAAACTAAAACCCTTCTAGAGTAGTCTCTCCACCTCTGCACAGGTCTAGCTCTGATCAAGGCAGACAAGAATGCCAATTTATTCTATATGAGCATATATTAGCAACACTTTAGCAAAATTCATAATAAACATTCCAACAAATTTCTGAGAACAGAAGCAGCAGTATTGTAGGCTTAAATACAAGTGGTTTTCTATTTTTACTTAGGCTTCTTTTCAATACCACTCTAAGAGTAGTGTTAAAGACAGTTGTCAGCGAGACACGGGGATGTACTGGACCCTGGTCAAACCCATAGTGGTTGCTCACATGTTCCTGCTATAAGCTTATGACAATTTTATCACCCCAGCACTCCTGTTTGACATTAGAGCATTGTTAACCAGAAATTCTGGATCATCAGACAGAAACCTGATGTCAGTAAAAATTTAAAAAAAAAAAAACCACCAGGATAAGAACTACTGCAAGTTGCCAATACAGAACAGAAAATGTTTTCACAGTATTCTCTGGAATGCCAACTAGACTATAAACAAACCCTGGGAGCATCTTTCAAGATACTTCTCTGCTTTTCCTTATTATTTGTGTGCACTGTAGTCCACCAGGAACTCTAAGCTAACTTCTTATGTCTTCCTCTTCCAACTCAAGATTCCCAACCTGCACCAAGTGTTTCATAGTCTGCATGAGCTTCTCCATTTCCTAATAATTTCTCTACTACTGATTCATTTCATGTTTTGTACCTTCTTTACTAAGAATGAATAGCACTTCTTAACATTTTCTCCTACACAGTAATTTACCTTCAGGGTTAGGGAAGAAAATTTGGAAGTTTTTTTTTTTTCTAGCATTCCAGGAGCAATTTAAACTGCAGAAAGAAATACTATTTGTTTCAATAAAATCATAAAACTCATCTCCCATGGGAGCTTCAGTACACAAACATATCATCTGGTTAGCTATGATAGGATGCAGAAATCCAAAAAGCTGGTATTAAGTTAATTTTTAATTTAGTAATTTATTTACCATCCTTCAATGGAAGGTATAACATGAATATAAAGTAAAGTTGTTATGGTAGAAGTAAATACAAGAAGTGTAGCAGAAGGAAGTTAACAATATCCATGATATTGAGAGGTTGCAGTGAAAGTTTATTCTCCTTGTATCACACAATGTTAAAACAGCTGAAAATTAATATTATTATTTTTAATATTAAATATTTATCACTGTCCACAAACAGCTAACCACATTAATTGCTTGTATTTTTCAAGGCTATAGTAGAACCTTGAAGATGAAAGTTACTTGTATCAGGACTTCTTATTCTGGCAAGGATGCAAGTGTCACTGAATACACTACAGTGGAATATTACCAAACATTTCAAAGTTTATTAAAATGCAAAACATATTTGGGGAAGAATGTAAACAGTGTCCAAAATATTGGTCTGAATGGTTTTATTTCACATCTGATTTTTATGAAGAAAATACATTAACATTACAGAGATGACCACAGCTTTTGTTGAAAAAAGGACATTTTCATGGTTGAAGAACCTGAAAACATCAAAACGTTTCCAACTGATATCAACAGACTTGTAGAGTTCACATATTTAAATATGACAAAATCATCTCCATGACTGTAGGATTCTTTATTTTGAAACTTAATGGTAGAGGGTGTTTTGCCTTAATAATTAATCTTTGGAAAGCCAGCTTTCAGGATTGCTTTCACTGAAAGCAATAACAAAGGAGAGGGGATCACAGTAGTAGCCTGCTTACAGATACTGAGCACAGATTCTTGCTCCTTTGAAAACAGTGGAAGAAAAAGTGACAGCATACTTTCCCATTTACAAACCTTCAAATTCACCTAGAGGTTTGGACACACCAATAGTCATTCCTCCTCACTATTTAACGGCTTTTACTCTAGCATAGCCAGGTTTCTGCCCATGGCCTTTCTCTCACCAGATCTACCCAAGCAGCTCAGTTTCCAGCCCTCAGCCACCACTCTTCCCAGTTGCCTTGTTATAATAAAGTCTTTTGTTTGAACCTGGACCTGAACCTGAAGCCTTTTACATGACTTATAGGTCAATAACTCCAGGATCACTTTTGGATCAAAGACCATCCTGATGTCAGAAATGAGCTCCTTGGAGTGCAGTATTAAATGCTAAGATGAGTGACAGTTTTCTGCTGAACACTTAATAAAAAGGGAGTCCTTATATATATTTTTATAATAGCTCATTCATTTAATGTATTTAATTACCTTCCCCCCCAAAAATACGTGGTGGTAATTACCATACAGCATCAGTGACAAGATTTCAGCATTTATGAAGTTAGAAATTTGTCTACTGCTTACCCTAAATCTACGTTTCTAACAATATACTCAAAGATTTAGACAGGTCACCTGTTTGCACTATGCTCAGCATTGCCATCCTATAAGTCATATCTACAAGGTGTTTTAAGTGAGATTCTCTCAGATCCCTGTCTAAGGATCTATCCCCTGGCTTTAACTAAAACAGCTTACAAAACTGATTTATTGTCACAGTTTATTTTCAAGAGCTTTATTGCCTAACAATAGATTAACTTGGCTTGCTTTAGGCATTAACAACAGTACATTAGTAGGCCAATTATAACACTCTAAAAGTTTAATTTTAAACTAGTACAAATCATTGTTTCACAAAATGAGGTTTCCATCCTATTACTAACATATATTAGCAATGCCAATTGTAGTCTAATTGTGGGTTTGATTTAAGATGCTTAAGTCAATTTTATTGATAACCAGTGTCATGTACAATATATTACAGATTACCTGGAAGTTTGCATCCAGAAAGCTGAAGACACAGCTCTAAGAGTACTTTTCCTCATTCCCTACACCTCAATTTGTTTCGGGAACCAGACATACAATTCCAGAAACAACCCAGAGTGGAATTACTGCCTAGCAATACAATTTGTCATTTATTTTAATCCTTCACTGGCAGGAGAACACTTTTGTAGAAGGGGATGTAAATGTTTGCTGTTGTATTCACACAGCTTCCCAGGAAACCAGTAGAAGTGGGATGGTTCAGTAAAGGACCCAGCTCAATCGACTACAGCATTTCCGCTTTCTCACATTCCAACCATGTGATTGCAATAATCTTAAAACCACACACTCGCCAATTTTTCTTCCTTGATGTATTTAACAGAGTTGTCTGTTATAGTTAGAGACCCATGGAAGCGCTTGTACCTGCCAGCCAGCAGTGAAGTTCTGCTCTTGCTGTGGTAGGAATTGTACTCCAAGGCGTTCCAAGGAGACTCTCTTCTGCTAAAGGCCATAAAAGTATAAAGTTTGATTGGTTTATAATCTCTGATTACACTTCTAAAGCATGCAATCAGACTGTCGTTTGGTTTCATGTTTGCAGAGCAGTAAGATGAGATCCCAAGAAGCACTCAAGAAAACAAATAATGTCCCCGTAGCATTCCTGGGAGAGACCTCTCAGCTCCATTAGTGGAGAAAGATATAGGTCAGGCAATACACAAGACACTTAGTGCCTTCGTTTTCCATATTCTAAAGAGAGCTATTATAGATGACATACAGGCTTAAAAGCAGAATAAGTGGCATAATGCCTGCTATTAACTGTGTTGGAAACACTTTAAATATCTCTATCAATACAAAATCTCATACTTTCCTGCAGTTACTAGGTCTTTCAGATTGAGCCCTTCCAAAAATCAGAAGAAAAGCAATGGTGCAAGATGAGCCAAGTGACAGAGGCAGGGATATGCTGTCACCAAGGATGCTTCTTTAATGGTAGCAGAGTCGCCACAAGGAGTTACAGCATTTGAAGGCAAGAGGGTGGGACTTGTTTTGCCTGCTTTCAAGTATTTATGATATCATATTTAAGTATTATTATACTTGCATCACAGTTGAGATATGTGGAAGCAGAAGAAAGATGGTAAAATAAATTATGCAGGAGAAAACAGATAAAGAGAGAAGAAAGAGATGAAACAAATTTAAAATATAAAAAACCCACTAAGTAGTGCTCCAATGAAAAGTATATTACAGATATAAATGACATCTATTTAAGGTATTTAATTTTGGCAAGAGCGGGGAATGTCATAATCCCTCAGGCAACAAAGTCTTCCATCAGCTAGCAAGAGATATTTATGCTCTCAGTCCACCGTGTATGTCCATCCACATATGCCTCCATAGAGGTAGAAAGGAGGTGGCAGGGGTGGAGGCAGTGGCACAGAAACATGGATACTACAGTGACTTGGTTCACCCGGGCAGGCTTCAGCTAAGCCAGCACTACCTACAGGACATCTAATTATAAGCATCAGTCAATGGGTTTGCAAAGTCCTTGCACAGCGTCATGAAAACACTGACAGTATCTTGATGGTATATTTAGAGACCAGAGAAGTCCAAGACATACCTGAAGCACGGGAGATACAGGGAAACAGCCAACCTCTTTTCAGTGGCCTGTGGGGACAGGACAAGGGGAAATAGTCACAATTTGGAAGACACTAGGTTCTGCACCAATGTGCAAAAGAACTTCATGGTGAAGGTGATGAAGCACTGGAACAGGCTGCCATGGGGGGTTGTGGAGTCTCCTTCTCTGGAGATATTCAAGACCCATCTGGACACTGACCTGTGCAACCTCCTCTAGGGAGCCTGCTTTGGCAGGGGGGTTGGGCTCAATCTCTCGAGGTCCCTTCCAAACCCTACAATTCTGTGATTGACATAAATTACTGTAAGAATATGGTTAATCTCAGATAGAGGAAGTCAACAGTATCCAAAAAGTGCCTGGAGGACACCATGTCCAAGTTGTGAACACAGAGATGGCACACTAATTCAGTTACTCAAAGTCAATCCTAGGGTGAAATTAATAAGTGAATCTGCTTGTTCACATCCTCCTTTCATCTGAACTTCACCACTCCTTTCCAGGGTCTTGTGAAAATGTAATTCCCACCTTCTGCCACATTTTTAATGTGGTGTCCCCCCACCTATTTTGTTTCAAGAATACCAATAAGTTTAGGTTTTCATCAGGATTTAAAGCAAGAAATGTGTTGATCTTCAAGAAAGGGGTTTCTTAGTCTAAACAACATATAGCTATGAAAAATATTTCCCATTATTTTAAAGCACCAAAATTGGTAAGAAAGCTCCTATGCACACCAGCAAAGAAGGTCTCACAAAAATAGAAGTTTGCACTATGTTTTGCTTATTAAGCAGCCTTATTGTTTTAAGCAGTAGTCAATTAATCATTGAAAATGTTGCTCTGACTATAATTAATAACTAGAGACAAAAGACTATAGGCAAAAAGACAAGGTAGATCTCAAGAAAAACAAACACATCTCCAAGAATAGATTTTTGCTTTCTTTATCACTCCTAGAGCTCACAAGTTCCTTCTACGGTGCCTGAGGGTCACTTACCAAAGGTAAAAAGCTGGAGAAAAAGGGCTGTTAAACCACAGTCATTTTTGACCCTTTAGAGGCAGGAACAGAGAACAACAGAAGAGAAGGATGGAACAGTAATACTTTGTAGATAAAAATGAATACTGACAACATGAAACCAAGATCTTTCACTCTTCAAAGAGAAGCATTAAAATATACAAACTAATAACACTAAAGACATGCAGGTCTGGAAGTCAAATTTTGCATGAACATAAAATTTTCTAATCACTATTCATAAAGAAGTAATTTGCAGCTCTAGGCAAGTGGGGGTGGGGACCAGAAGGAAAGA
This sequence comes from Heliornis fulica, assembly GCA_013399135.1. NCBI lineage: Eukaryota > Metazoa > Chordata > Aves > Gruiformes > Heliornithidae > Heliornis > Heliornis fulica. The sequence goes on from VXBZ01009120.1 coordinate 130,768, forward strand.
AGGGATGAATACTTGAACCACTTCTTCCGATGCCTTTAAATGCCCCAGCTACTCCAAAGCTAAGAACAACTTGGGACAAAATGCAGGGAGGGGAACAGCCTACCCCCTTTCGTTCCTGGACAGATGGTCCTGCTCCCTCCCCAGAGACACCCCATGACTGCCCAGGTCCTTCCACTCAAATTCCCAATTGTGTTTTGCCTCACACAACTGCCACCCACATCACCAACCAGCTAGTGTGCACCAGCTGAGCTGCTGCTAGAGATTCATAATCCAATAAGATTTCACCAAATGGCACTGATTTCAAAAGCCTGGTCTAAACCTAAGATATGTGACATAGGATAATACAACATATTTCAAAACCTTCCCAATTTTTGCAGAAGAGTATATTGTTCCACAGTACTTTGTTTCCTCACAACAGTTTATGATGTTGTTTGCTCTGCAAAAGAGTTTATTAACAAAAAGATACATACTCCTTTAATTCCAGCTATACCTACCAAAGTTCCAGTGTAAATACATTGTATTTAAAACATATCACCAGCAATATTACTAAGTCTGCAAAGATGTGTAGTATATGGTATGCAAATTGATTTTCACATAAGTGAAGATGACTGGCATAACTGAGGAACTTGTTACTCAAATTTATCAGGGGCTATCCCCACCACTTTCAGTTAAATCCAAAAGAAGGGTTTTGATGTTAAATTGAATAACTATTTTTTTATACCACATTCTTGCTGACTTAAAGTAGGCACTCTACATATGAAATGACTACCAAATATTTATGGTTTCCATTTTATGTATGAGAACATATACATCATGATATAATATATTCATTCCTAGCCTGTGTATGTACTAAGTAAATATAAAGACTAGAAATTTATGCATTATTCCTTGTTAATTTTGTCTTAAGAGCTATATATTTAACTCCAAACCCAATTTCCATTCTTTTCTTTGCAATACATCTCATATCTTAAATTATGACTGTGCAACACAGGATGTCATTTGGATGTCAAAGAAGCAATCAGTTGAAGAAGACTATCATTCAGAAACCATTTAGAGGCAAACCGATACCAAAGTTTTTTAACCTTTAAAAATGCTACAGTATATAAGGAATATAAGAATTGCTTCTATTACTGCCTGGAGTGCTGAATTTTTATTCATACTTAGGATTATTGCCTTTACAAAGTACTAAATTCAGCAAGCACATGTCATAATTTATGACAGTGATTTCTATGTAAAGAGACATGCAGCTGAACTCAAGAAGTGCAGAATAAAACACTCAGAGAGAAATAAAAAGCCTTGCTAGTTGCACAACACAGAGTCAGAACAGGGCCATCAACAAAGTCCACCCATCTAGCACAGTTTATAACCCAGACTAGCACCAGAAGTAGCCATGTTTCTGCTCACTTCACCTACAGCAGCTCCAGCAGCTACAGGAGATGACCCAATGCAAAAATCTCTAACTGGGACCCAGAGATCCGCTCTCTGATGGGCACCCTTTAACAAGATGAATGCTTAGAAAGTGTCCAGCTGCTGCCTCACGTGGAGTCCAAGGCAATTAACTGGAAGGATAATAACCCTCATACGCCAAAGATGTGGAAGGACAAGCTGACAGTCCAGGAGAGGCAAGAAGAAAGCCTACAAGGAGAAAGGCTTTTGGAAACCTCCCCAAGCAGCCAACAAAGTGAGATCCAGGGAAAGGTAAATATTCTCATAGATGGATAGACAGGTACATCTGTCACCGACTATCAAACCCAATTAGTTTGAATTTATACTTGGGTCATAATAATTTGTAGATACTATGCATCCTGCACATGAAGCTGACAGTAAGCCTCACTAACACGCTTTATGTGGGTTTCAGACACTCATTTGAAACCTTTTTAAAGCAAAAACACACACAATCCACCTTCAGTTACAGCTGTAGGACAGAAAATTTATGATTATAGTGTTAAAGAAGGTAGTGAATTAGCTTTCTGAGGATCAAATCATGATCGTGCAATCTGGGAGATACCAAAGGTATCAGATCAAGGTGCAGAACCTGCCATCACAGGGAGAGCCAGCTTCATCAACAGCACCAAGAAAGGGATAATAACGTGAAAGGAGTAGAGAGGAGCAGAAAAAACAAAGGAAATTAAGATAAGGGACATTGCAAAAGATTCAGAATGCATTTTAACATCAAGTTTAATCAAAATTGGTAGGTTGTTGAAGAAACTGCCTGAGGCATTAATAAAGAGCATTTCTGCAGTGCTTGCATCATACTGGGCATTTTCCAGCTCAATTCTACAGCTACAGGAATAGTGCTAGTGAGACAAATAAAGCCCACAACTGACCTAGCATCTCCACCAAAAGTCCAGCTGAGATGTTATGAATTTTTAATGGAAAGTCATACAACAGCAGCACAAGTTGTTGAGCAGACTGCCCAAAGTCAGAGGGAACAGAACTAGAATCAGCTAGCAATCACTTCAAACATCCATTTAAAGAGAAATCACACAGATTTGCACAGGAGAAGAGCTCTCATAGCATGGTTACAACAAACTCAAGAGGTTACAAGTGAGTTTTCTAAGTAAATAAATACAAAATTATTTAAAATTGTACAAACTGCTTCACATGCAAAGTTTGTACGAGGCTCCTTGGTGCCATTCACACAATCCCCTTCACAGACTAGTAAACCACTGAAGTCTGCCACATCAGTTACTTAGCAGCAGCCACTAAAGGCAGATCACAGCGCTACTGGTAAGTGGTATATCTAAAGCTCCAGGTGCTACAGAACAAGGAATTGACCCATCTAGCATTTTTACTTCTTAAATAAAAGTATATTTGATTTTATTAGAAGAGTGTTGATGGCTTCTTCTTGCATTGCTGTTGCATTTAAATATGTAGTTTGGGATCATTGCACAAAAGGTTTTCCAAAACAGCATAAATGCTACCTTGCATTGCAGAGGTGTGCCTGCATACACATATACTGCCCCAGCTCCTCCTCCCTCTTCCCCTCCTACTGCCAGGAACGAGTGTTTCCCATACACTCATCTTACATAGCCTCAAACTGCTCCCACACAAACCCAAACATTTCAGCAAGGAATTACACTTTCTAGAAGCTTTGCACTCACAATGATTTAACCATCTACCACTTTTTCCCTCTTCTCCGTGGTAAACTGGCTATATTTACTACAGGCATCTATGATGAAGGCACCTATGAGGTGCCTCTCACAGAGAACTACTGTACAAACAATATATTTTATATAGCCTCTCCCTGCCCATTGGATTTCTATCTCTAATGGGGACAAAAAAGCATTCATTAGGGGAAAAAAAAAGGATACATTAGATGCAAGGAAATAGGACTTCAGTTATTTGGCACATGAGTGGGAGAGGCACCATCCAGCTCTTGGAGTTTGGAGTCCATGACAAATTGATGGCCACAAATGATGACCTCAGTAGGGAAGGGTTACATAGCAATGGGTAACACCAGGAATTGGACCTTGCAGCAAAAATAAATAGCAATGCATAACAAATGCAGTTCCAGTGCTAACCAATTACTGCCCTTTCTGGGACAGTTAAGTAACTGCACATAGAACACCCAATAGCACTCACATGTAGGAATTTCCAATACAAATTCCTAGACTTTGGATCTTAGTGATGCAGTGGGGAAGCGGCATGCACCTTCTTTGTAATAGTATGGGTAAATAAAAACGGGGAAGGATGGACTTACATTGTCTGTGACAGAGAATTAACCATCAGGGACCAATTCCTGTCTTTTAGTAAGCATTTTCAGAGGGATGAAGGGAAACTGCACATTTAAGATTAGAAGGTCTCCTCACAGCCATTTTCCAGCCCTAAAGTGCAGTATCTGGGCATCTGAAGAAATTTTTGCTTGATTTAAGTTCAGGAATACTCCTTGATTTTAATTTTCTTTCTATAGCTAGAAACTTGAACAAGAGATAAATTATGAAACATTTGGAAAAACATTTGAAACACCTTACTCCACCTTGCAGGTGGAACTGCATGAAGACTCATTTCTAGTTGTGAAACTCAGTCTCAGGCCCTCAAGCAGACACTGCGGGCAGGCAGCAGACCCACTGTAAACAACCAGAAGGGGCTGAATTATTCCCTCTAAAGCAGGGTTTCATGCAGTCAATTGCATGAGTAGTCCAGCGTTTTTCCTACATCTTCAGTGTGGAAAAGTTTCATGATAAGTTTAACATTGTTACTGTTATAACTTGAAACTATAACTCTCTTGAAGGGTGAAAAAAAGCTAACTCCAAAAAACATCTGAAAGACCCAGAGAAGACCAACTTAAATAAACTGAAATAAATTTTTCATTTCTTGACTGGGAGAACTTAATTTTTATGATTAAATTCTAAATTGATAGTATTACATGGGGATTTATGTTCAATTATACTATTTCAAAGCTATAACAGGATTAATTTTGGGGGTTCGCAAAGGTCCTTCTGATTTAAAAAAAGATAACTAGGCTGATCAAAGCATTCAGTTAATCCATTCCAATATCCCAAAATTATACTGGGGAAAAAAAAATTCACTGAAATAAGGAAGCCTTTTGGCATTTAATGAACTAGTCACAATTATTCACAAAGGGAAATATTTTACTTTTTTTTAAATCGTGTTTAAATTAGAAAAAATAACAGTCATTTTTCCAAATGAGTTCAACTTGCAAATTTGCTGGAAGGTGGAACAACATTACTAGTTGAATCTAAAGTGAAGGTCAGCATTGAAATTCCCAAAATCAAGAGCCCATTGTTTACCTTTATCTCTTTACAAGCTTTTATTATTGAATCTGTAATACCCTCTTGATATCAGAGACATAAAAGCATTTTAACAGTAAACTTTTATTTTCAAACTCAAGCTCAACTGTTTTTCTATAGTATGGTAGCATCACACATGACTACATTTAGATTGAACAGCAATATCTGACACAAAGTTCAACCTATAAAGAGGTATTTTTACCAATTCCGATTCCATGTTGCTGAAAATACCAAAACCAAGCACGTAATTTTGCAAACATTTGTTGATGCCAAAGTTTTGGCACTTCTTATTCAGCAGATCATACTTAACCTGTTCAACTATCATTAGCTCAGCAAAGGCACATTGTTCTAAAGTAGTGCCTCAAAGGACTATGAGATTTAAAATGATACTTTGTGGAATAATCTCAAAGCTACGCTGGAAGACATTAGAATAGTGGTAATACATAACAACACAGAGATCCAAATTTTGTACAATGGGCTCCAAACCACATGCAATGAGTTTGAAAACACTGTGCAGCCTAGCTACAGATACTTTCATTGCTGCCACTGAATTAAACCAGAAATACTCCTTAACATTGTCAGGGTGGTGTAAAGTGTCCTATTGTTTCTAGAAAGTTGCCATTACATCAGACCTGGATTGATGCAGAGGTGGACTTTGCAAGTGAGACCATACACTCTGTGGGACAATACACCTTGGACTGCCAAGAGAGGCTCCAGTTTCCCAATCACCCTAGCTGGAAGGGCCCTTACTGCCAGCCAGCCAAAGGGCTGCCAGAGGTGGGATACTCCCTCCTTCCTTTGACCCATTACAGCACAATCATCTCAGTCTGGTCCTTCAGGCAAAGCACGAGCAAGCCTCTGGTCAGCAACAGAAAATGGCTTTTGGCCTTGGGAACTGTACCCCAGCCACAGCACCAGCAGTTTTTTTTAATCAGTAATGAGCGGCAGCTAAACTCAACTTTAACCAATATTACCAGTTGGCAAAACTTTTATAGTAACTATACTAAAGGTCATCTAAGCCTCTATTAAAAAAAAAATTAATTGCTATGATATCAGAGAGAAATTCTGCTCAGAGCCCTGCTACTCTAATCTTCCTAAATGTACAGAACTGGGACGTAATGCTGAAGTCAGGATCTGTCAAGCAGAACCAAGAACAGTCCTTTGCCCTAAGCAGACTATGCTATGTGCTGCATTATAGTCCTTGAAAACAAACTGTATTGATAGGAGGCAAGAAAAATATTACCTAATCTAAATATGTAGGATTCCAGAAAAAGAAGGGCAGACAGAAGGCCAAAAACATGAATTATGCATACCATATCGGCAAACTCCTATCCTACTTTAGAGTTGGAGCAGATTTTGCATGGAAAAGGAAATTAGGATGGAACATATATTGAACAATTTTCTCCATAACTGGTTCTTACCTTAAATGTAAAATTTTACTTAGCTTATATCACAGGGAGACATCCTTATTAAAGTAGCATATTTGCGTGGGTCCCTTTGAAAGGATTTAATGCAAACAAGTCTGAAATAATTGAAGGGAAGACATTTTTTGACTGTTCTCAAAAGAGCTTAGTGAAGAAGAGGATAGCAGGAAAGAATTACTTTATTATATCGATTTTCTTGGGAAAAAAATCAAAGTAAAGTAGGTCAAATAAACCAATTCTCTTTTGTAAAAATCAATAGAAGCATGTAGAACATGAGTGAATTTACATGTCAAAAAGTGTTTGCAACCATTCTGCAAAACAAGATCTGCACATTATTACTCTAATAAAGCAGGTAATAAAAGAGACTAACTTGGTTCATTACTGCACACTGCTATTGTAAAATAAAGTGCAATGTATACACATTTTTCCTAATTTAATCACTCCATTAATCTGAAACATGACTGATTACATATTACAACTCACTAAAATATGTTGAATCATAGCACATAACTGGCCTGTAGCTGCTTAAAGCATATCTATTTAAAACTGAAAAAAAGTTCTACACAGCATAGCAAAGAAAATTGTCTGTTTAAATTTTTATGCAAGTCACGCATTCTTAATCTCCAAGACTTTCAATTCTATGACTAAAAAGTTTCAGCCATCACCTAGAAGTTAAACACACTGATTTCCAAAACACATTCTCAGTATTTCAGTGGATGCTTTTCATCAAAGGAGAAATTAATGTCTACTAATGTTTAAGTACTTGATAAGACCTAGAACACTTTTGGCTTAATCTAACTTCACATCAAACACCTGAAAAAGAGTCTATCCTTTACTTGAGCAATACCTCAGGGAGCAACTTGCAGTCTGAGATACTTGGAACCGTTAAGTGTTTTGGAGCATTAACCTCAGTCAGTGTTAGCAATTACTATCAGTAACATCAATCACAGGAAAATTAGCTACAGAACTAACTCCAGCAGGGCTCAAGATGAGAGCATAGCTACTTCTGGTACATCCTGACTCCACTACCTAGTATCCACCTGTGAAGCATCCAACTTGAGCCTCTTCATTGAAAAGGGCCAGTGACCCCACTACACATCCATCCCCACCACCACCACCCCCCATATATGTGATTCCCTACATTTCTCCCATAGCTTCCCTACCTTGTTCATTAAAACAAGAAAAACTTCATGCACATGCACTTTTTGCATTTCAAGATCTAAAGGGCTTCCAGCAACATCACCTGGAAACCACCAGAAAGCATAATATAATCTAGAGGAAATGAGGCCCTACAGGTCTTATTTTTTGTAAGGATATCAAAACTACTCCTGACTTTGCCAGGGGTAGAATTAATGGGAAAGGAGCACAGAGTTTGAGGTATCACTTGTTGATAAAGCTTTTCAAGAAAAGCAGAGAACAGGAAACTGAGAACTTTTCCATTTAAAGCTGTGCATCACTCAGGTTCACACTGAGGACTTGATCCTGTTTCTTCTGACTCCCCCTTCCCTAGAACACAGTCCAAGATTCAACCCTATTTCTTCACACAATTTAAGCCTCTTCTGAGTTGATTCATTAAACAAGGAAACCAAACAGTAACCTGCCTTCCTACTGTTAAGTGAGCCAAGTGCCGCCAGGATAGCCAAACCCTTGGAAAGCTAATAAAAAGTGTTCTAAAAGCAGCAATTAAATCCATTCTCCTACCCCACCCCCCAAAAAAAAGGGAGTGTTCCAAAGGAGTACTAAACATTTTCCTGTTTCAAATGAGAATCCTCATATCACTTGGTTTCTAATGATATTTTTAAAAATACCTTTTCCTATAGCTGAATAATTTTGCACTCCTAACAAACATAGCAAGGTAACAACACAGGAAAAAAGGGCAAAGGAAGGCTGCACTCAGCCTTGCACAACATCTGCTATTTTCAGTAGCAACTCAGCCAGTTTCCCCAGATGCTCTATAGACACTTGCCATCTCGTGTTTGCCCATCTCCACTCTAACATGCATCAATCAGGGAGAAGAAAATTTTTGCTTTAGATGCACATTGCTCTGCTTTCAGCTACAGGGATTAAAAACAAAAGCCAAGCACTCCAAGCAGAACTGGCTCCCAACTGCCAGGCAGTGCAAAGGGGGTTCAGAAAGACTTTCCAAACCCCGACTTTAGCCGACCTCAGTGAGAGCAGAACCCAGCCACAGCTTTTCATTCCTACCATCCAAATTCACTACGGGAAAAATCCAGACCTTCACAAAGACATCACAATTCACTGTTTATAGCAACAGTTAAGATACCTTCAGCATTCATTTTCCTTCTGACTTTTACTCCCTCTTTACAACTTCTGAACTGCAGAGGGAGGAAGGAAGGAGCTGGGGTAAGACAGCTGGGTCCATTTTGCCAGCTGCTGCCACTACACCCAGCCATCCTGCAGATGTTCATACGAGCATGTGTGAAGCACCAGGAGCAGCTGGTGAGGACAAGGCTGCTTAGAGGAGAGGTGCAGAAACAGGTGATGGAACAGCCAGGCCACCCCATTGTGGGCATGACCTGCGCCCTGCAGAGCTCCTCTGCCTGGACAGGAGAAAAGCAACCACAACTCTTCTTTTTTAGCTCCTACTTTTTTCTCTGCTCTTTAAATGCTTGACTTCCTATGGTTACCCTATAAGTGTCCTTTTCAAGGCTGTTTCTGTTCATTTCTTTCTCCTTTCCTATTCTGTTCATTTTCTTTTCCTACCTAGCCCTTTATTGCCTGCATATTTTCCCCTCTGCTTCCTTCCCCATTTTCTTCACTTTTTTTCCCCATTTGAAAGGGCCAATTAGTTTTTACTGATGAAATCAAATGCCTTTGCAGTATGCCAATTTCAACTTTGCTTTTGTTTTTTAAAAGAACATGAATGTAAATATTTATAGTCAGTGAATAATAAACATCAGAAGAGTTTCCTTCAGACAGTATACTTTTAATTATGCATTCATGACTGGCAGATATAATATATTTGACTTATTTTTGTATACTTTAACTGCACAAAGTCTTAGTAAATGCAAGGTAGTAGAATTCAGAGCATGTTACTCACCACATTCGTTTATCCTGGTAACCAGACACAAGTTTTATGTCACCCAACAAAGGCACTTCTCATTTTCCATCTTCATGACTGTCTGCTGCACAATAAATAAAAAAAATATTCCAAGTAACAGCAGCACACCAGAGCCAAGAAAGGAAGGACACACAGGCCTTCCACTTTCTGTGTAAGAGAAACTACACAGAGACTTCAACCTCATTTGCTCAGGGATTTGTCCCCCTCATAACAGCCAGCAGCCAGTAACTGACATAATTCATCATAAATATGAAACAGAGGAAGGAACTACAATCTCCAGCAGGCTTTATACCTCCTACTTAACACCACATGTAGCTTCATCAAGACAAACTGCAGCTTCCTTTGTCTGCAGCCTACAGCATTAGCATATCAGTGGGCAGTTACTGAGCTAGCAGATAATTCAACACAGATCATAGCTACAAAAGAGAGTTTCAGTCTCTGTAAATTAGAAAAGAGCCTAAAGCAGCCATTGAACTTAAACTGTTGAGAAAACAGGTGGGACTTTTTATGATGACCATCATCTAGAGCAGCTCCATTTGCTACTGCAGAGGGAGTCTTATACAGCTGCACAGACATGTCTTTATTGGGTTTTGGCAATCCAATCTTATCCTAATTTCTTTACCATATGAGTGATGCCTCACAAGCTGGTCTCTAAAGCAAGAGTAACAGCACCTTGACAGGGTCTCACAGAGCCAAACAGAAATGCAAGTTTGATTCACAAAGATTTTACTCCCTAGCCCAAGGATGGCTGGATCACAGTACTTCCCCAGCAAAGCAGCAGTCAGTACAACACAACAGCACCCAATATAAAAAAAAAAACCCACCTCAAAATAACTATTACAAGGTGCTCAAGACAGAAAACAAAGTGTGACATCTCCTAAAGGAAAAAACAGGTATTCCTATTCTTGTTGCAGCAGCTTTAGAAGAGACACACCCTCCTCTAGCCCTTCAGGGTCTAAAGCAGAGTCCCTTAGCTAAAACAAGTCTTTAGTAAAGCAGCCCTCATAGCTACCACACATAGTAAACCCATGAACAAGTAATCAAATTGGAAAATTTGATCAAATACCTGGAAACCAGCAGAGTCACAAGCCCATTGCACCCAGAGCAACACCACACCAAACATGAGCAAACCAGCCCCTCCCTAGCCATTATATGGCTCCAGATCAGGGTAACCCAATGCACCTGCTCCAGCCACCATGCCACACATCAGTTCCTCTCTGCCTCCCCACACGGGCTGCTGAGCCTCTCTGCCTGCAGCTTGATCTATGATCAGACTCTGCCATGATGCTGAGGGTTTTGGTTTAGCACCAAATGTGTTAGAAGCTGTGCCAGTCACCTTCTCTTCTAGCATATTATCATTTGGTGGAGACAGGTGACTCAGTAAACAAGGCTTGTGTGAAGGTGTATAAGTGTATGTTTTCTTCCAAGTAATGCTACAGGGGCTTGAACAGCAAATTTAACTCTTTTACACTGTAGCATACCTTTAGTAATATGAGGTCAGTGTTGGCTCAGAGTCTAAAGAAGCATTTCTATGGGAAGCATTAGTCTCAAAATATAGCCCAGATTGTGCTGCATCCTCTTAGAGTAAGTCTATTTACTGAAGTGTTATTGCTTTAGAAATGCAATTATTGCTGATAATCATTTAAATCAAGGACTTAAACTGTTCACTGCAGACCCCATGAGACTACTGAATATAACAAAAAAAAAAGCCTCTTGAATTCAAATAGGAATAGAAACACTGTAATAGATGCTAGTCCCATTTGCCTGTGGGTATCCAAACAGTTTTCTTACACAATTATCTGGAAATGTATCTCAATACACAAATTTCAGGATATTTGTGGTAAAACTTATTTGTTGCCAGTCAAACTTGGTGCTACATAATGTTAAATCAGGCACAAAGGAGAACAAAATCTGGTTATACTCCTTGGTACTGATTGAAGTATATCTGGATATATTTATTTGCCATTATTTATGTTAATGGATAGAAGAGGTGATCAACAGTAGTGTGTGATAATGAGCTGTGACTAGGCAGCACCTGTGCCTAAGACTGTTCTTCTAGAAGCTGATGAGAGTCTTTGAGTTGCAGCAAAGAGCACAGCAGCAGAGGACAGCTACCTCTTCTAAGCTGATTTTGCAGCTGGAGATTTCATTAGGACACCTTGCAAGAGTGTAGCACTCCTAGTCTTGCCTACAATAAAGGCACAAAGTTCAGCCTTATTAAAAATCTGGCTAAAATATTCTAGCTATCAGACCAGACTGGGAGGCTGAAGTGATAGCAAGAGAAGAGGAAAGAGAGAGTTCATGTCCCTGATGTAGGGCTGCTACTCCTGTAAATTACAAAATACAGACCTAGTTAACAACATGGTCCAAATTTACATCTTGAAACTGGCACAGATTGTAGAGGCAGGGTGGGGGATATTATAGAATGAATCTAAAGAGAAAGTTTTCTGTATGTGTACTGTTTCCCTCCTTTTATGACTTAAGATGGAGATACTTTTTTAATAGAAAAAAAACCAAACCAAACAAAAAAAACACAGACTAGAATCCTGAATAGCAAGCAGGTACAGAAAACTGTATTTGCCACAAACAGATAGTGATTTGATTTGATTGACAATGTTTAAAGAAATAAATAGATACCACACAAAAGTACCCATGAGGACAGACTGTTGTGTTAGTAGTGAGGTACTTTCTTCTGTGATGTACTTTCTTTAGCTAATGGGAAGAGTTCACTGCTCTCTTGAACTTCTCCTCTAGAAGAGAGAGGTTCTGTCTTTAAGTATTTAAGAATTATCTCTAGGATACAACACTGAATTCATAATGACTATTACCTGAGTAGTAAGCCACCACAGAGTGAATACTGACAGGGACATTTAGCTCTCTGGACATGCTGACCTGTGACCACAATGGAAATGTAATGTCTTTACAAGTCATCTTGTTACAGTTTGTCCCAGGAAAGTTTTCTGACCCCAAAGTCCTTATCTCCAACCTTCTGCAACCATTCTCTTTTGTGTAAAGACACAGACATAGGGCAACCCTACCTGATACATTCTTTTATAAAAAAGGTACTTCTAGAATATAACAGAGCTTAAGTCCCTGCCGTGGGCAAAGAATTGAGTATTGAGCAAGGTGTTTGCACTACAAACATGAAATTCAGTAGCACTGTAACACACTTCTCCAGAATAAAGATGGGAATTCTCCAAAAACTTTGTTTATTTTATTTTATTTTATTTTATTTTGTAATTACTTTTCATTCACATGTTAATTTCCATTGGTGTAAGTATGAGAACGAGTGGAAGAAGCAGCACGAAAGCGTTTGGCTACTGACTGTTTCATTTAACAGAAGATTCCCGCGTCCAGGCGCTGCTCTGCATGCACACGTTACTGCAGTGTGAGAGAGCACTGTGCTACAATGTCCCCTCGGAGAGGTGACCGGGGTGACTTCTCTCTGCCCAGCTGCTTCTGCAAGCCCGTGAAAGATCTCACGCTGCAGAAGTACGTCTGTCAGCTCCCAGCCATTTCTGGCTTTTACTGCGCTACAGCCATTTAATGTGATAGCACAGAGCCTCTTGTGAAAGGAAATAGCTCTCTTATGGGAAAACTGTACTTTAGTACCTCTGTAAGAAATAAGAAAATGGAAGGTGTAAACAAGCAATCAGAGTGAACCCAAAGACAAATGAAAACACTTCAACAGCTTAAAGCATTTTCAATAAATGTATCAACTGTCTCATCTTCAAGTATCAATTACATAAAATCAAGGAAATGGACATAAATACCCACTAAATTGTGTGCTGCTGCAGTACATGTTTGTTTTTAAACGAGTGTATTGCATCACAGCTAAACCTTAATTCTGACCTTAAATAAATACTATAATGAGAGAACTCTCACATTCTAACCATATCAACAATCACTACTTCTGGAAAAGACAACCATAAATAAACTACTTATATACACATTCATGACAAATACTGACAGGCAATGAATACAAGTCTGTTCATACATGTGTTCTTAGAATAAGCATAAAAACGCTTTAGTAGACTATCTGGTAGAACTAACAGAAGTCACAGCAATTAAAAATCCTTGGAAGTTCTTCAGCCTGTCAATATATTAGACTATTAAAAATATCTGTAAGAGTATCCATTAACACACTGACTAAAAAAATCCCCAGTATACTGTCCAGCATCATGATTGTAGCACTGTTGTGAAGTATATATTTCTTTGTACTTGAATGAAAACATGTTTATTAAGGGGCTGACAGCCCAGCAGCCATGTCCAGAAGTATTTACTTCTTTTGGTTTAAAAAACTTGTTTTCTGGCGATTTGTTACTATCATTTTCCCCATGAATTAGATTTTTAAGTTTGGTTTAGTTTAGGTTTTTTCCTAGGAACTTGCACATAATAAAGCTACAGTGTTAAAAAACCACAGAGGGAAATGTGTGTGGATCAGCTCAGCTGGGCTTTTCACAGCCAGGGTTACCCCTTAACAGTCAACTTTCAGCAGCACTTACAGACTTATGGGCATCTTTCCTGATGGCAACATCCAAAGAAAAGTCTGCATGTATTTACCTCCATTTGGCACCCTTTTGCCCTGCCCTTGCTACAATTCTCCGTCTAGCTCACAAAGAAATTCAGAAAATTGAACCTCAATGAGATTACCTTGATAATACAGTGCTCCTTTGGAGGCCACCTTTGAGAACAAGGTACGATGCTGCAAATCTCCAAGCTGAGCAGGTGTGATAATGAATTCAAGAGCTGAGAATGTGTCACTGTAAATTCGGCTGTTCTCAAAGCTTAATACGTGCATGTTGCAATTTGATGATGCTTTATGCAATTGCAGGGTTGTTACTGTCAGAAACAATCTGTTTACTTTGCATATTTCCACATTTTTGTGAGCTGCCTAGATTCTATCTTCTGCAATTGGAATGGAGATTTACCAATTTATTTTATTTTTCAAGATAAGTAGCCTTGCAAAGGATCTGAAAAAGTCCCAGCATGCAGAATTTGGGAAAATTCTGGGGCATAATGATATTCATGAGGATTCAGATTCCACATTCATCTGACCTTGACAGCTAAAACATGGCTGGAGGATCTCAAAGACCCAGCTTCATGAGTCATAAAACCCCTGGAACAGAGTAGGGAGAAACCATGCCCTTGGTTTGCCAGTCCAATACTCTGGCATTGGATGGGGAGGCTCTTAGTGGTTTGGCAGCAGCAATGATGGCTTTAATGGGAGAGTAAAACATTTCTGCTGGTACCCTGTCCATGCAGCCTGTGGAGAGGACAGCGAATCAGCCCTGAGATTGTTCACTGTACAACACAGACCAAGCTGCCATCTACTCACCCACATGGCAGGAGGACAGGCAAGGAGCAAAGGGCTGCCTCCTCATCGCTTGGAGGAGCCATTATGATCTCCTCTGACCAGAAGACAACAATTTGAGTCTTTACCTGTGAGACCTGCTCTCACCTCTGCCTGTCTGCTGAGAGACAAGATGCTCATAGCCAAGATGCCAACAGGCATGTCTCATCATCTCTTCGCCTGCTCCAGCATGGATGCTGTCAGCCTGGATGCTGTCAGCCTGGTTTGACTCCTTTCCTGCTGGCCTCAACCATGGCTTGAGGGGCTGAGACAGACCTGGCTTTAAAGCAGTTGAAAAACCCTGCTGAGCAGCGAGGTCGCTAACAATGCTTGCCTCCACCTCTGCTAAACTGCTTGTCACCAGCCTGCTCTGCATGACAGTGTGTCTTTGCAAACCTTTACTGGTTCTTCATTTTTAATATAGAAACTCACATCTAACTTACTGTACTATCAGAAAACCTCTTCCCGTGGAGTCTCTCTCAATAAAGGGATAGATAAAAAACTATGCTGGTAAAAGTTGTGGTTTATAAGTTGGTCATTTTTCTATTAGTATTTCTGTCATTAAAGATATCATCTTTAGTTTTATGTAAAGCCTTGGAACAAAAAAACAAAACTCCAACAATGCTCTTACAGACTACTTCAAAAGCTAAACTCCTTTTAAGTGACATTTTACGTTGCTAGCTGAACCTTCATATGGTATTTCACATACATTATATATCTACCATATAGGTGTGTATAGACTGTTTATTTGCAAACCTGTAAGTCCCATCTATGTCACCAGGAAGGACACAAGCACACCCTGGAAGGTGGCCAACACCCAGCACCTGGGTATTTTCAATCAAAAGCAACTTTCTTGAAGACATTAAAACTTTCATTTGAGAGCTTTGTGAAGCAGAATCCTCCCATGAGATATCTGCATTGTCAGGCTCCTGCCACAATTTCTTTCACATCACATGCAATATCTGCAGAAAATGTGGGACTTGATTACTCACACCTAGATTGTGAACAGGACAGAAGTCTTGGTATTGCCTTGTTACTCAAGGGGTGGCATCCACCAGCTAGCATTCAAGAAAAATATGTTGGTTCTTCAAGTCACAGGCCAAGTTTAAGTGTACTGAGAGTCCAACAAAAATATTGTACTCTAAATTTGAACAGAAAAAAAAGGTGAGTTGAAGAAAATTAGTAAAGATAATAGTTTATAACACAGTTTTGGAGCCTTAAATCCAGCTATTGCTCCTAGCCTGACTGCAACTGCTGTTCTTAATTGCCATATGCTAAATACAATCCTTCACTAACATGTAAAGAAGTGCCACATCTCTGAACTTAGTTGACGTCATATAATCCACACAGGCCTATATTACCTGAGTATCTCGACCATCACATACGTACGTCCCACAGTATTTGCTAAAAACGCAAAACACCTTGTGATATATTTCCCCCAGTAGGAAAGTATCAGTACAGCTGGCAACATCCCCTTCTGTGGTTGTCAGGTCCGAGAGGCTTTCTGAAACAATATGGTTGGTTTGTTTTCAGTCATGAATGCTTTTCAGTGATAAATGCCTTCTTTGCATCATGAAATCACAATTTCATAAGCTTCCATAAAAATTCAACTTAACTTTGCAAGAAGCCAAGGTGGTGGGAACCCAGGGCACACTTCCAAAGCAGAAGGCTTCATGGACTAAGTACTTAAAGGAGCCAACGACCGATCAGTTTAAAAGTGAAAGAAAATTGTGTGTTTAAAGCTGGTTTTGCAACTCAGACTTTGAAAGCAAATCACTTTTAAAAATCTCCCGATCCATGCTTTTCAAAAGTCTAAAATTTACACTTAAAAACCCCTAGAAAAATATGCAAAAATGTAGGTATCATTTTAAAATTTGTCAATGGATGTGGGGATAATAAAAAAAGCATTTTTCAGTAACAAATCAGTCAGGCAAGATCAATAGTTAGTGTTACAGAGATTTTCCAAACTTCAAACACGGAAGTTGTATTTAAAGGCAATAACTTAATGTCTTCTCTTTTTTTTTTTTTCTGAACTAAAACTTTTGTGTTTAATCTCCTTTTAGCAATTCTTGATCCATGTTCTTGACCCATGTCAAAAGCCCAAATATTTGTACTGGCAAGTTTAAAATTAGTTTTTTTTTTTTCAATTCGTGAATTGACAGCAAAGTTAGAGGAACATGTAAAAGTCCCTGATTTTAATAGCAGTTCAGACCACTCACCACATTTCTGCAGGCCCCCAGCAGTGTGCAGCATTGGGCCCATAGGTCTTGGATCACTGTTCCTGAAGTGTGAGGTTCTGCTTGCTTGCTTGCTTTCTTGCTTTCTTTCCCCTAAGGCTGTCTGGGTTTTTAATCTAAATTTCTGATTTTTTTATATGATTTCTTTTGTTTTATTTCTTTCCAAGTTGTTTTTTTAGATTTTGGGGAGAAGTATAACAGGATTGAGAAATTTTTTAAATTAGTGTTTTCTATTTTAAGATGTCAAGCTAAGTGCACTTCTCATTTCAAAAGATAGTCTAATGAAAGTAAAATTAGTCCAGAAAGTCAATTTGAGACTTATTTTCATATCTTTTTAACTCAAAAGACATTTAAGTTTAAGCTACCAAAAAAAAAAATGGCTTGGTCCCTAGAAAGCTTAAGAATTGTTCACCCCTGTTTGCTTAATTTAATATTTTTTTAACGTGGTTAGCATCTAAATAAACCTTGTCAAACGTTTCTTGCTCCACTGACAATTTTCTGACCTCCTAGCTGAAGATCTGAGCCCTAACTTGGTTTATGGATGAGTAATCACAGCATGTCCACAGCAGAACCTATCCTAGAACTACAAATATATCATCTGCAGCAGTGTAAATCAAAGCCTCAAAGAGCATCATTTAGCCTGGAGCTAAAATTGCTTGTTTATCAGATGGTGCCTAGCTTAGCATGGAGCAGTTCCTTGTAAATCTCAGGGACCTTTTACAGCATATACTTAAGCAAGCACACTGGCTCCTGGGAGACTTTCCGAGAGCTTTAATGACTGCAGACTGCTAAAAGATCCAGGCCTTGCTTTAGTTAAGTGGTTACTTGTATAGCTTGGCTCCATTTTGTAAACTCCCAAAGATAAGGTGTCTGCTTTATCTGGGGAAAGAGCAAGCATTAGTTTCTTAGGAAATCTTTATATCCTAAGTGTTAATGTTCTTGTGGCTTTTGGTATTTTGACCTTTGTCTGCTCACTTTTGATTTATGGTGGGAGCAGAATCTTTTCCCCCTAAGCCCTTCCTATGTTTTATAGCTACTTTGAAAAGCCCAGTGAAATACTTGCAGCACAGCTTTTAAAAGTAGGTGTAAGGCTGCACTATTCATAAATACATTGTACAGCTCAGGGCTCTCTGAGAACAAGGAAGTAAGGAGACCACCCATTGTATTTCCTATTATTGCTCATTATTTTATTTCCTAATATATAACGGGTGGCCACCACAACTCCACAGACTGGTGCAACTCAGGTCCAAGCCCAGGCTCTTCACCCCAGTTGGCACTGAGCCCCTCTGTGACAGAAAGGCTCACAGAGTCCAGCCACGCAGTGGTGGTACCAACGGGAAAGCACCCCCACAGCAACTCTTGGTTCACCGCTTGGAGAAGCGCTCAGCATAGTCATGAATAACTCATCGGCTGGATATACCACTAGGACACCAGTGGCCAAGCAGCTACTTGCTGGTAGATACTTGCATACACTTGATGTAATTCACTAATTGTAGAGCTTGTTATCTGGGTCTCTCACTTTTTGATTTGAATTAATTAGAGTTCACCTCGATCCAGCCACCTGCTGTGCTGTCACACAGAGCATACATTGGTACAACAAAAACAAGGAATTTTTTAATAGGCTTATTCAAGCAAAATCTGCTCCCACTTAGATGTGTGAAATGGCATCACTACAATGTCATAGACTAAAAAGGGGAACATCATTTATTTCAGCTGGCATGGTAATGATGCAAATGAGAGGAAAAAATGGTTCGTTGGGTTTATAGGCAGAAGAGCCAATGCATTTGTAATCTAATTTGATTTTACCAATTATTCAATATCTTTAAGTCTTCCTCACCTTGCATAATTTTCCCTGATCCAAGTGAAGAGCAAGATCTGATTTCTGTGGCTGTTAGTAGCAGGGTTAACATCTCCTAAACCAAGAATTTTCACTGGTTTTCTGAATGCAAACCTCCTCCAGCACCAACACAAGGATTTGCTCATATTCCTGCAGGTAAGCACATGCCGCTTACCGTAGAACTGAAAACCTGCTCCCTTGCTGCATGTTTTCCAAACAGAACAAATCATGATAGCACACAGCTAAGGAAAAGTTAAGTAGCTTTAAAGATGCACAGAAGCAGCTCCCTTTCAAAGCTACTTCTTTCAAATTATAGTGAAAAACGTGAGTTTCCAAGTCCCGCAGTATTTAACATTAGCAATGGCAGACTTACATTTTAAGAACAGTATTGGAAATCAAATCCTATGGATTTTATACACAGCCCAGGTAAGCAACCTTTTGCACAAAAGTTGCCCGGACATCTTGAGTACATCTGGAGTTATTCTTTCAGCGAGGGATCAGTAATGGGTGATGTATTTACCCCACTACTGTATAAAGATAGTTGAGGTACCTTCTTGGGGTCTAGTTTGGGTTGCCAGGAGCTCAGGGCAAAATAAGTCACCCTTGGCTGCTATGTCCTGTGGGGACACAGATCTTTTCCCTAAAACTCAACTTTTGCTCCCTGTTAGTACCATTCACTGTTCTTCATGTGATCTGGATGTTCAGTCTGGGACATCTTCATGTCTGGACACAGAGAAGCTTCTATAAATCTGACATGTACTCACTCTGTAGGAGATACAACACCAATACTGTTGAAAAGAGGAATTGTGAGAGCTTCTGATTTTTTCTTGGGAGGCAAAAGAAAAATAAAACAGGAATTATAAAATGAAAACTACATCCAGACAGATGGATATATAGATATATCTTATAGCGCATCTCAGTTTCAATTTTTGAAAATAATTCGTACTGAACTAGTAGAGGAGTTTTAAAACTATCCATATTTTGACAGATCCCTTCTGTGACCTTATGCAAAATGCAGCATTTACAGCAAATTAGTTTAATCTCTGTAAGATTTGTGAGGCTTTTTTAACAAATGCAAATTTCTACTACTAAGAATATTTGGAACAATATGGCACTTCATAAATTCAGAGCAGTGTATCACTTGAATCTTTAACTCCATTCTACTTCTATTATTAAAGTGTCAATACTCTCATTTGGCAAATGAAGAAATTAAAATAGAACAACAAATTTAGCTACCCAGGATCACAAAAGCTATAATTGTAGTAGTAGTTAAACATATGGCTGTTGCTTGCACTGTCAAGGGCTGCTCTGAGGAACAGGGCACTGTGCCACAGAAGCTGCAAATCCCATCCAAGACCTTGGGTAAACACTGTTGCCTTAGCTAACTCCTCTGAGCATAATTTCTGAGTATAAAACACATGCAAGAGATAACAACTGCCAGCACAGACACACATACATTAAAAAAAAAAAAAAAAAACCCCAAAAACACATGCAAGAGTGCACTGCGCTGGAGCTAGCAGGAAGGCAAATAGAAACAGTCCATGGTAAAGGGGACATTGTGCTTTAAACTTTGAAACCAAAGAACTGTAAGAAGATAAAGTTTCATTTAGTAGATATTGTCCTGTTGCTGATGCAAGTTGTTTCAGATAGAGCTTAAGAGGAGAAAAAAGTCTATATGAGGAGAAAATAAGGTATTTGAGCCTTCTGGTCACTGATCCTACAGCTGGATTCAGTGTTTGGTCACTGCCCTCTGTTTATCCCTTGATCATTCTTGCCCCAGGCTTAACAACACCTGATTCTGTCAGTTGGATTCTGTCTAGATTTCCACTCAGAGCCATGGTCTAAATCTTTATTCCATGCAATAAAAAGTATAAAATGTGCAAACAAACTCATATAAAATGAGTTTTCCAACCAAGATATTCATCAAAGGAAGAACCATAACTATCCAACAAAGATTTAATCTCCCAATGCCTCTAAGCAGAAGAGCATAATCCTGGAGCCATTGAAGTTGAGCACAAAAACTCCGCTGAGTCAATTTGCCTCAAGAGCTGTTCATTTCTGCATGGGTGTATTCTTAAGAGCATCCATTACTTCAAAACATGTTGAAAATCAATATTTTTGTAACTATATAGAATTTATTGTGTTGGTGTTATTAAGAACTAGACAAGAGCTGGAATTTAAAAGCAAACAATTTTAAAACAGAAAAATGGTGCTAATTTTTAACAGCGAGGATAATGAATCAAACTCCTACATGCAATAATGGTTTCTCCAGCTCTGGAAACCTCTTAGGTGAAGTCTGAGAACAGCTCTGGAAGGTTCTTCTTGGGTCAAAGAAGTATTCAGCTCAAAGCCACAATCGTAGCCTAAATTTATCACTACATCAATACTAAAATATAGATGCTAAAGTCAGGTAGCCCAGTAATCTCTTCCTGCATGGGCACTTGGGAATCACAGGAACAGTTTCAAATTCAGAGAAACTGGGAAACTTACAAAGTTCTGGTTTTACCTAGCTACAGAAATATTTTTAACAGAAAAAAAATGACTGAATTAATAAATGCTTATTGGTGAAAAATATTTCTAAAATGCTCCTGGTGGTCAGCCAATAGCTATGGGACTTCAAAGCATTCCCACATCTAGACACATGTTCTTTTGTCTGAGGAAGTTGTTGTCATTGACTTCAACAGACAAAAATTTTAACCCAAAGTTTCCATAGAATAATGTTTCTAATAGCCTTTAGCAGAGCCTTTTGCAGATGTAGTCACTTCATTTCTCACAAGTACAACTTTATACATGATTGTGTTAGTCACATCTCATCCAAAAACAGGCACAAAAAAAAAAACCCAAGCAGAGAAGAGAGGGGCAAAGTGAGTGAGGCAGCTGGGCTTTCAAGGCAACCTGGGGAATACCACCCACCTAGAAGCTTCAAAGAGAACACTTTAAATAATGCTGGGAAATGCTTTTCTGATTTTTATTCTTTTTTGTTTGTTTGTTTGATTAGCCTTAGGGGATAACAAATCTCCTCACAACCATGCAACCTCTTTGTTTTGATAAATCAGCAAAGCCCCCCCCCCAGCCCCCACCCTGTGAGAAGCCTAGTGAGATGCAGCGAGAGGGGCTGGGTCCCTTGCCCAGGCAGCTGCCCAAGGGAAGTCTGCAGGGTCTGTGCCACCGGCACTTTACTGGAACCACTGGTGCTGCTAGATGGGGAAATAAAAAGGCAAATATACTTTCTCTTCCTTCTTCCATCTTTAGAAAAATGAGGAGAACTTGTTGCAGAGAAAATAAATAGTGATTTCCACAATTCATCCCCTTCGGGTTTGGTGAGACTGCACATCGCTCAGCATTTCCATACATATGGAAGTTGGAAAAAATCAGATCCTACCTTAAACTGAGGTAGGATGGCTGCACCTACAAAGCAGAAGGTAGCAGTAATGCTAACAACACTTAACTGTCTCTGAATCTCTGAAATAAAAAGGGGATTGAGTATGTAGGAGGAGCACAACAGGGAATTTGCTATTTCCCTTCCCACATAATAGCACAGGTAACTTCAAGCAAATTCTTTTCTTCCTCCAGGTTCCCAGTCAGGTCAGTCTAATTAGTACCACCAAGGCACCAGGGGTAAAGTAGGTGGCTCACATTTGCTGCTGGTTATTTATTTACGTACTTTTACATTGATCTGTAAATACATCCGGGAGCACTTGCACCATCTGCTGCACATTTGTCAGTCACTGAATGGAGGGTGGACATCTGGGAATGTCACTGGGTTTTGTTGATTTTCCCCCATTAGAGCTACTGTTTCCTTTTCAAGTGTGATGTGAGCAAAGAGCCTGTCTGACTGTGGCAAAAAGGTGGACGGGCATATGCGACACTACCTCCAAATCCTCTGGGTCTGAGTTTTCTCCCAAGTTTCCTGCCATTTGGTAGAGCTCAGAACATGAAAACAGCATGAAATGTAAAAAAGATCAATCCTAGGGCTCCTTTGCCAAATGAATGGCAATATTATGTGGTAATATGACAAAGTGAAGTATCTCCCATGTATCCGGGACATCACAAAACCTCAGATCTGGGGAAAAAAACCCTAATTTAACATGTTCCCCTAAATTGTGTTTCAGCAGCTATTGCCCACTCACAGATGCAGGTGGAGAAGTCCAAGGCTGCCTGCCTGGACTCCAGAACCAGGATACTCGTTAACACTTTTCTGAAAATCCCCATTTTGACGTGATTCAGCCTCACCTCCCATTTTGCCTGTGTATCTACTATCTGCATACTCACAAATACACGATGTCTCACGAGAATGGTCTCTGAAATCATCAGCTCTGTGTTAACAAATATTCATGCTTAAATCCCAACTCATGGGGCAACAAAATAGTCATGGATAGATTCTAACATAAGAAGTTACGTTTTATTTGGAGCATATTTTGTTTAAGATTCCAAGATAAACAAACACACACCAATATCATGAGAAGTAAAATAATCAACTCCCAGAAATTTCTGCTTCAAAGAGACCCAGTTTTATGCACCCTATTCAAGAGAAACAGTAAATCCTGCCACAAGGACATCCCTGTGCTAGGCCAGGTAAGCGCAGGCACAGAGCAACCCCACTTGAGGCGCATGCTGATGTTCAGAGGCCTCTGGCTGAAGGGGCAATGCTCAGTCCCTCCAGTTCTGAGGGCATGTGGCCCTCACCCACCAAAGCACCTTTTTTTGAAGGTCAAACAAACTGACTGCAGCTTCCAGAAACAACTATGGCTGTGCCTAATCATAAAAATCTGAGTCCTTTGAAGCTGAGAAGTTATTTGGGTAGTTTTGCATAGCACACATCCAAACAAATTTCTCACATTTTTCAAGTGGTTTGCCAGATGGCACCCTGCTCAGAGAGTCTGCCATTAAGGTTCTAAAAGTCTTTCATTTCCTACCACTCACAGTTTGCAAGATACACAAGACAAAATGTTTCTTTACCATGATACTTGCCAAGCATTTTTCTGAACTAAAGGTAACTAAAAACACCCACAACATTCATGACACAGCTACTCAGTGTCAATTATCACAGGCACTGCTCAAGGTGACACCCAGACAGCAGAAGGGTTTGCCCAACACATGCTGTATCAAACACTCTACCTGGGACATTTTGTTTGCTTTGCTTTTAGCTCTACACTAGTCCAGAGGGATTTCAAAATTCACTTGTAGCCTACCAATTTTCCTAGCCATAACAAGTCCATAGATTATGGTAGGCACTATTCTTTAGCCAGTTGTTATTGTGACATTCTATAAATATGTTAGGATAGCTGGGATGCCACTGTGAGCACCATCAGACCCTCCTTAGGGAGGCTGGGAAGGGATATCTGTTTCCCCACCTTCCATAGGCTACTGCTGCAGCTTGCAGCTTCTGCGGCCACCAGGAAGTCAAGCTGGGAATAAGGTGACCACACATTAACCAACACCATAAATACTACTGAATTTTGTGTTCTTTCAGAATTGTCTCTTGTATTTTGTTTAGTGTAGACCTAGAGTCAATACTATCAAATATTCAATTGTACCTGATTCCCAAAAATATACAAGACTAGCTTTTCTTTTTTGATGTTTTGTAACAGGAATGGAGGTATTCCCCAACCTTCAAATTTCCCTTTTCTATTTTCTTTGTGGAATTTTTCTCATCATTTTTCTGTTCACAGCCTTGCTGCCTGCAGGACACTGGTAGAGATGAGATTTACATCTCATCCTGGTGTCATAAATGAAATGAAAATAAATACTGCTTATGACTTACTCTCAGTCTATTTTCTTTCTCATTCTGTTGCTCCTCAGTGTAATATGACATTACAGCTATTTCTGCCTGTATGGGAGTCATGGACTGAATTCTATTCTAAATTGGTTCAGAATTTCAAATTCATCCTATATGTACACAACAGTTAAAGATATTTGCACAGTTACTCTATGTAACTGTACAAATGTGTACTAAGTGTTTCTCTAATGAATTAGGACTGAAAAAAAATAATATCAATTCTCTGTCTGGGTTATATTCAGGGGGATATAGAATGGTGAAATCACAGTTTAATGTTTTCATGGGGTCAGGGTTACAGAGAGGGGTCATAGTACAAAACCAAAATGCTCAATACCACAGACAGTTTAAAAGCTGTGCTTGATTGGATGCACCGAAGTTTTAATTCAGTCCTTAAGGTTTCTAATTTTCTATTTGAATCACAAAATAAGAATACAATAATGGGGTTTTGTTGATAACAGTTTCACAAATGACAGAGAATGGAGATTTTTCCCTTTTGCTCGAGGCAGAATGAGCAGTTCATTCTTTCACTTGACCTCTGTATATCTGGAGAACATGTAAACATATTGAAACTTTGTTGTGTTGTACAGTGAGGGAATGAAGTGCATCGATTGCTTGCGATTATTAGCTAGAGTGGGATAAGCCTTCTCCTTATTATGCAGATTAGTGAAGCTCTCAGTTCCAACATATTGTACAGATGCAGGAGAGCAGCTGCTCTTACAGATGGCAAGTACACAGCTCCATTAGTATGTATCTATTGTCTGCTCTTGGCTTGCTTGGAGGATGGAGAGGATGGGTAAAAAGGAATTGTTACACAGTGAAATGTAAAGGAGAACTTAAAAATCCATACCCAAGAGACTATTTACACAGCAGCACAGACAGCAATCAAATTAAAAATCTACCCTAAATAAGGACTTTTGCATGTCACAATTAAGCTTCTATATTTTTAAAATAGACTATCTATTAAAACTAAGGAACAGAATTCAAATTTTACAACTAAGTGGTATTAAATAAAAAGAAATCCTGAGAGGTAAATTGAAAATTCAGGCATATATTTGGCCCACCCAAATCTTTCCTTAGCAGCCTCCTGCCCTCCACCCCCACTCAAACACCAGCTCACTACCCCAAAGAACTATTCCTCACTTATTTCACATAAGAGATAGAAAAGCAGATATGTGCTTCATTTATTAAACTTTTCACCATCAGAATATAGCATTTCATGCAATTTTTTGCATTAATGAGAGCTGAAACAGCTAAATTTAAGTTAGTATAGAGAGCATTGATTGTGCATCTATGTCAATTATTCTTTACTAAAATGCTAAACAGAATGTTAGTTAACCATGTGGTAATTTTTAATGTGGTGAACAATTCCTGAGGAAAGATATAGCTACAGGCTGACTGCCGAAAATAGTCTGGTAAAGGACAACTATTTATAACAGTCTGTCATTGGATGCACAAATTATGGTTGCAGCAGCAGGTTTCATGATATATTTAACATACAGTTTATCTCTATTTCACACAGAAATTACTTTGAGTGGAAAAAGGCAGTAAGGTACAAATGAGAAAGGTGGTAAACCCTAAGTTACAGTCTCATTCCAATCTGAAAGTCTTAGATGACTAACCAAACACCAGGGAAATAACATACACACACTCACACACACATATATATACATATGAATAAATGAACCATCAGGTCTGTTTAACATTTTGGAGGTACTTGTCCTTGGTGAGAAGCCTTTCACTCAATGCAAGCTCAAGAGATGACTTGTCTGTGAGCAAGGTCAATTATATCTGTTCTCATGGTGCACAGGGTCTGGAGATCAGTTGCACAGCAGCTGGGCTATGAGGTGCCCTTGCTGTCCTCCAGCGCTAAGTCTAGAGTCCTCCCCTGCATTCGGGGAGAAATTGCTTGGCTTATTTTGAGTATAGATTGTATAAGTACAACATTGAACAGTAATCACCAATGCAAACTGCCACTGGCTTTGCTTTTCTTCCCCTAAGGTGATGGAATTGCAATTAGTCATTTTATTTCATTTTGGCTTTGAGACCCACAGTCTTCATCCAGCTGCTAGGTGAAGCTGCTGCATTTTCCCGAATTCTCCATCCAAACTTCAACCATAAAAAAAAACTAGTTAAAAACACTGAGTGAGCATTCTCTTTCAAAAATGTCATTGAATTTTTGCAAGAAAGTAAAAACACGTTAGAAAAAAAAAAAAACAAAAGATATGAAAATTATTGGGGAAGAAGACTTCTGGTTTGGGCTGACAAACTAATATTTTTCTCCCAGAAAACATAGTTTAATTTCTTCAGTGGTTTGATCCTTTTCATGTGAATACAAGCGGTGTTAGACAAACCAAATATGCACCTACTGTAAGCTTGATCCCATCAAACTGTTCATTCAGGGAGAGGTTGTTCTGCTTCCCAAATATCTATAGATATACTTAAGGAAGTTGGAGGCTTTGGTTGATAAGAAGAATATTTCCAGAAAGTTGAACAGCTTCTTCTGACAGCAATGATTTTGATTTCTGCCTAACATAAGGGAGTAGCTACTCCAGGACACCAGGAGTAGGCTTTCCTGCTCTATCTGCTCACAGGCAGCCCAAAGAGAAAAAGCTGAAAGCACGTCCAGGCACTCATGCTGTGCTTTCCAAGTCTAAAATAAATTTAAAGCAGTTTTGAGCCTCTGGGCAAGGCAAATACACAGAGCGTGGATGCTCAAGTCTCTTCAGACAACAAGCTGTGTGAGCATCACCATGTCAGGCAGCATCTCAGGCAGCCCCTATGGGAAACTCGGGTGTCTGGAGATCTATAGATTAGCAGTACATTCAAATTAATCTTGTATCTGGTCTCACAGATTAAGTGGATACACTTGAAGGATTTCGTTTTGAATGAGTCTTACAGGATTTGGGCTTAGATGAGAGCAGAATTTTTACTTTCCTCCCAAATGTATCCCATGCATCTGAGTCTGCAGCACACGGCTCAGTCTGAGGATGACCATGCTATCCCATCAGTCCCCCACTTCCTAAAGGCTATTGTTTCTGTGTTAATCCAGTCAGAAATAAATCCCCAAGTATCAGGAATGCTAATTTTATCCAAGAGTTTTGTTTTCATTATTAATGATAAAGATACATAAAGATGACATTATCATCATACAAAGTTTATATATTACCTGGGGAGGAAAAAAACTACAGTGGTCTGCTTGGGTCCAGATATTTCCTAGGTCATCCTTTTGATTCATCCAACCTGGTTAATTTTTCTTTAATCTTTGCTGGACTGCTTTTTCATCTTAATAGCACCTAAAAGGTCTGTGCTTTCTTCATACTATGTAATCAAGTCCTGAGACCATTGCTTAATATGAACATATTCTGATACTTTGTGATAATTGACACTGATACTTCTGATACTTTGCTATTTGGTCATTTATCTATAACAAATTATGTGTAACCTTAAACACATGAAAACAAGAAATGTGTAAATTGGAGAGGGTTCCAACTCTATGTGGGATAAAAGCAATTTTAATTGAAACCCATTGTGCCTTAAGAGATACCTGAATTGAATTTCAGAACTGTCTCACAGGTACCTTCAATATGAAAAAGTTGAGGAAGGCAGAGATCTATCTTGTTTGTTCTGCATTTAGAGGGCTTTAATTTCACCCATCTCTAATCCTAACAATTGGGATCACGCTCTAATTTTATCTTCTGACACTGTAGCTGGGTTCAGGGTTCCATTTCAAAACTGTAGCTGTATTATACCAGAGTCTATACCTACACAGTGCTACTTTCATGTGCAAATTTCTAATACTTATGGTCAGGACAGAGATGTTTAAGCATCAGACAAACATAGGACAGACAGATAGATTTTTATCAGCACAGTACAAAAAGAATAGCAAAGTCTCAGCCCTGATGAGTTTGCCATACTAAACCTGTTCAGCCTAGGATGAGGTATAAGTAGAATTGGTTGTTATGGGTCTAGGAAAATCAGAACTATTTTTCTTGAATTCTGTTCTAAGAATCCAGAAGCTGGTTTTTGAGATACAAATACATATCTCTGTGGGATTTTTTTTTTGATCGATTTTCTTGCCAAAACCAATTTGTGCAAAAAAAAAAAAAATCAACTCAACCCATACCATTATCTTATCAGATGGATGGGGTAACAAGCTGCAAGTGAACGGGGGAGACAGAGACATCTTTTGCCAAAAACTCAAGTCAGCACTCTGAAATGACAGCCTCTGATAAAGTGCTCTCTATTGATTTAAAATAAAAAGCAATAAAATGGAAATCTTATAAAGTCATGTCCCTTAAAAGCAAAATCCATAAATAACTAACTTGACATGTATTTTAACAATAGTGTTAAATATACATATGAATAAATAACTATTACTTACATGAGAAAGTGTAATATATCAATGAAAAGATAGAAAATACATTTAAAAATATTTTGGAAAGATAAAGTCCTTTTCTGATGTTGCTCAAACAAACAAAAGGAGACAACCCCACTCGACATTCCTATTTGTAAACCTGAGGTACACACAGCCCGCTTCCTGGGGCTTACAGCTTTCCACAAGAGATTATGTTCATGTCTGAAAGCCATGCATGAAGCAAACTTTGATGACAAGTATTTAAAGCTTGCTGAATTAAATCTATTGGATTCTCAATACTTCCCCCATCAGGGAGGAAAAAAAAAAAGTCTATATTCCATGTTTTTATAAAAGCTAAAGAACATTCAAATGAACTTCCTCATTCATATGAGGAAGCCATGCAATGCAAATTATCACTATTTCCAATGTCACATGCAGCTTCTAGGCTACTCTGAGTTTGGATGGGTTTTACAGGTGTTTATGCTCCTCAGTGTAAGAATATAAAATCTTAAAACAGTGGACCATATTTTTTCCCCTAGTGATCTACTTTACAGTATATAAATATAGTTAATATGAAAAAACCTGAGGGAGAAAAAGCATCCTCATCTCCCCATTGGCTTCCATCAGACAAGAGCCACTGCTTCAGAGCTTATTCTAGCCTGTCTGTTATATTCAGTCAATTAGGGAAAATGTCTGGGCTTAAACAATTTCAAACAGCATCCATCCAGCTTAGAAATTCACTGTCATAGGTATCATAATGCCCAAAATTTAGGATTCACAAGAAGATGGAAATCTGAACTACATAATACATTGTGCCATTTCTGGCACAATTAGTTGAGCTGACTGTAAATACTTTTGGGTGGGGTTTGGGTTTTTTTTCCTTTACTGACTGTACAAAACTTATCCAAATTTTTCATGCTTCACAACAGAAAAACCTCTCCCATTCCTTTTTGAAAGACATAGTAATTTTCTAGGCTTTTCAAAAACCTTGTTACAAGGGGATTCCCACAACATGGGGTAGAATATGACTGAAGATTGTGTGAGGAAAATAAATCTTTTTAAAAACCTGGAATATATGTGTTCTAGACTACTCACTACCTAGAAGTGACTTCGGGCTGCGCATGATGAAGAGAATATGACCCTCCAGAGTGTTTCAGAAGAGCAAGGAGACCTCAGAACAGAGGTGTGGCTTTCCAGCACAAGGATCTGGTGCTTCAGTTTTAGCAGACCTGAAGACCAAAAGAGAATTCCCTATGCTAGCATAACTCACTTGTTTTTATGGTAACTATTCACATAATTCAAGAGAATGGAAAAAAAAATACACCAAACAGCTGGACCGAATTCTTCTACTGAACTCAAAACCTCCTACAGGTCTTCAAGCAATAGTCCTTATGTACCAAAACAGGTTGTATCTCGCATGATTTTCAATCCAATGTTTCCATGCTGTATAAGCCTTCTATTTCCACAGTTCTTTCCCTGATGAGGTTAGTAAAATAATTTATGCAAAATAAATGAGAAAACAGAAAGGTCAATCAGGGTACATAAACTACAGGAGGGGTTTGCTGGTTTAGTTTTGTTCTCTTTCTCCAGACTACTGTTTAAATCTCCAGATATCAAGAACACTTGAGAGATAGCAGACAACAACTGAGCCGGTTAGATGCCCCTAAGATGCAGAACTTCTGTATTTTAAACAAACTACTTTCAAAACAAATCCTAATAAATAGAAGTTTAAGATTTAAAAAAAATATTCTGTGTCATGTCAGATGTAAAGAGAAAAAATATCAAAATTCATCTGTAGAGAACAGAAGGGTGTGTTTTTTTCTTTTTGATATTAAGAAATTATGACTAAGAGTGAAGAACTTAGCCCAAATCAAAGCTTAGTAAATTCAGCTGTTTGTGTTTAGACAGCAATGTTTGTAATAATATGACAGTCACAGCTAAAAGAAATAAGTATATGAAGCATGTAAACACTGCACAGCAGGCTTTGCAGATTTGATTATTTAACTTCTCTGAGGTTCCCAAGTATCCTTCTATTGAAAATAAACAATGCAATATTGAAAATCAGTCCTAACAAGTGGAGACAACTTGTACTTGTGCCTGCAATGATTCCCTTTTAGCCTAGGTGAGCCCTTGCAAGCTAGTAGCTGCCAAGCATCAGGCTGCTGAGCAGGTGAGGCCACCTCCACTTGGCACCACCTGCCAGGATGCAAGACCAGAAAGGTCTGTGGCACCCTGAAAAGGTCTGACCAAGGGGCCAGAAGAGAAAAACTAAGAAAATAAACATTTATGCTCCCTGCCACCCATGTTAGTTAGAAGCCAGGAATGGTTTCCACAATGTAAGCTCAAGTTGGCTGGAGAGGGATAGATGGGCAGGTGAGGGAGAAGAATATGGCACCAGACACTACCCACTATGCAACTTTCCCTTTCAGCCCTGTGATTCTGCTGTTTTTCCATGTTCCATCTGCCCTCGTCCACGACATCTCACGTAGACTAACACATAGCTGTTGGTCCCATCCTAGAGCGGTGACCTGCCTACTACCACATTTTGCCAGCTCCCTGTTTTCCTCTCCCTGAACAACGGGGTTCAGCTTCCAACAAAATATCCTTTGACAAGCACTACCAGAGCATGAAGCACTTCCTTCCCTCCTCTGTCTATCAGCAGATATCTGAATCCTACAACAGAAAATGTACCAGGAGCAAGTTCTCTTACCCAAATCCTGGTTTTAAGACACATGAAACAGCATATCTCTCATCACCAGTGAGCTCTTGGCAGCTGGGAATCTGCCTTTCCCCTAACTTAAGAAGAGGGGGTCATGTAATAAAGCAAGGTCTGCACAGACATTTCCTGTTCTGAACAGTTGTAACATCTACAGGATTTCAACAGAAATTCAGTGGTGTGGGTTCCAGCAGCCAGACCATGTTCACATTAGACAGTCCATCAACCTGATATTGGTGCTGCACATGAGCAAAGTGGGGTCAGTGACACCTGCTGATTTTACACATGGGAAAGGAGAGAGTAAAAAAGAATGATAAAGTAATTATATATAAGTATATATAATGATGCATCCCTTAGAAGAGGTGTTTTTTCCAGCTCCATCTACAGAGACTTGCAGTGCTGTGATTGAGACAGTAGTCACAGATGTTTCTTCCAGGCTTCATAATAAGGCCTCGACTCTGTCTGCTCCACTGTGTCTTCTTTGATCATGATAGAATTCCTACTGATGTCACATTGATATTAGTGGAACTGCAGTTGCCCTAGAAATACCGAGAGTAAAGCTGTACCAGTGCTTGACTAACTCCTTACCAAATCACACACATGCAGATGCCGTGGCAGATAGAGGGAGAAGCACAGGCAGGACAGTATTATACAGCACATATTACCATCCCTACTAAAAAGGATTTCTGACCATTTCAGTGAAAGACACAATCTCTTACACCAAGAGTGTCATAAAATTACTTTCAAGGTACCATGCTTCTCTAACCTCATCAGATGAGTTCAACTCACTTGAGTTTTAAGATTGCAAGAATAAATTGCCCCCTAAATTCTAGGGCTGTTACCCTTCTATATAAAGTATATTTAAAATGTTTATTCTAAGTGAAGTTCTTGCTTGCTTATGCTTTGCCTGCTTCATGATTGCAATGAAGGTGATGTTTCTGATATCCTGAAATCCACCACAGAAATGTAGATCCTTTAATGTGTCAGACACACTCCTTTACTTCTTTTCCTCACCCACACATGTAATAATTTTGACTCTCTTATCACCTCATGTAGATATCCAGAGGGTCAGCACACATATTTCAGTGCCCACTGTTGTTTGCTTATTCGTTTCTCTAAGAGACAAATCTGGGACAGGGGAAGTTATTTGTAGTGGAACCAACACTTGGTGTAACACAATTACACAGATTACAATCCTCCTCTAAGTACAATATTAGGGACCTATATACACAAGTATAACCTTAAAACCTTGAAAACCACACCCAAATTAACTGTTACAGTTTAGCTCTTGATATGAAAGACTGACGCCAAGCTCAACTGCAAGATCAGTAACTGCTGGGGTACCATTGGTGTCTCAAAAGGACTGAAAAGAAGTGATGATTTTGTGAGTATCATGCAAAAAAGGAAGAACCCTGTTTGAATTACTCACATAACAGATGTTCCTTAGGATCCACCATGCAGCCTGAATACACAGTTATGCTAATTTGGCACTGTTTCCCTTCAAGTTAGCTCTGAGTCATTAGAGCACGTAGCTAGTAGGTCCTTCTGTCTAACTAATAATTGCCTATTATTGATATTAATTAACATTTTTTGCACCTTCCTTCAGTTTTGACCTAGTATCTGTTGGTAGTCTAATCACAGTGGCCTATTAAAAGTCAAAATACGAAGGCCTATAGCAGTCACGAGTCATTTATCAAAAAGCAAACAAGGCCAATTAAACAGGCAGCCAGACAGTTGTCTTGATTTGGCGCTGACTGTTTCTTGATCACCATTATAAATTGCTAATCGGGCAGAAAGTGCTAAGCAGTGCATCTGCAGGGGGTGGTTATTGCTCATTCCCTGCCTGGTGACAGGTGAGGGAGGGTAGTGATGGTCTTATTGATGCGAACTGCCCATCAGTTGGTAGTTATTGTTAAAGTTCATGATGCTACAGCTGATCCTTTCCTGCTGAGAGTCAATCAAATTAATTAGTGCTAGAAATTCTTCTGTATTATTCTAACAGAAATTCAGAGGGAACATACTGTAATTTAGTTCTAGAGGCACTAGAAAAAAAAATCTCCATGTATTACGGGGTTGGGGGGATTAAAAAAAAAAGAAAGAAAAAAATCAAATATTGCTTCTTCCATTATTTTATAATAAGGGCTGCGGCTAAAGGTTTTTATAGCCACAGATCAAGAGATCATAATAGAAGCATATTGACAGATTTTTTTTCTGCAATACTCCAAGGAACCGGCTGTAGCAGGAAAATATATCAAAACCTTATCATCAGAGCTGAGATCTTCTGTGAAAAATCAATAAAGAGTTATACATGGTTTGAGTTTAAACAGTTCTCTGTAGTCATTTAAACATAGTGCATCTGTGCAGCTTTTTACCTCTGGAGACTGGTGTAGCCTAGCAACTGCAAGGCTTAAACCGATTAACTACAAATGAAGTACTGTACGCCTATCAAAGCAATTGCTCATGGTTGCCTTTGTTGCAGGGGCTGAGCTAATTGAACATGATACAGTATGAAGATAATTAACACCCATGAGTTTGTTAATTGCCTGTTAGCATTACAACACAGTCTCTTCACTTCTTTTTAACTTGCTCTTCTGCAGCATCTTCCTCCCTTAAAAGGGTGCAGGACTCATTTAGTCAGCAATGATATCTTATAGTTTATTAACCCTTTTCGAAGAAAAAAAAAAACCACGTGTAGTAATGAGGCAAATGTATGCTCTTGTCAAACACAAACTCCCACTTAGTCCAAGCAATTTACAGGGAGAAGAAATTTGGTTTACATAGACTGTACAAAATATGTTTATTTTCAGGGCTAATTTATTTCAAGCAATTTAGCCATTATAAATGCTTTAAAACATCTTTTGTGGGCTGCTTTTATGACTCAGCTGCTCTGCCTTCTAAACTGAACGATAAATGTCTTTTAGGGTTGGAATATTAATTGAAGGCAGCATCTGGTCAGCAGCTGACCTCCCATACTTGTCTTTGTCGACTACCCAGTTAAAACTAACAGCTTATTTGCTTTATTTACCAGCTTCACTTTCCACTCTGGGGGTGGAGGGCTAAACTCAATTTTATTTATGTCAAAAGGTAGTGCCAACCAATATAAAATAAAATTGATTTTCCACCATCTATTAGACTTAATCTGAGCAAATTTCTTTTAAACTGGGTATTGTACTTGGGAAAATATTTCCTTTATTATACTATCTTCTGAATTTTTGAAGAATGCATATGAAAGCTCATAAAGACAATGTAATGCATGTGATAAAACCATATAGGACATTTCCTTACAAGGAGGCAGCACTTAAAGTGAAGCAAAACATAACCACATTACACAAAAATAGCAGTATTTGGTTGCCATAGACAAGTCTCCAATGTTTAAACTCTACTTTTCCAACACTGAATGTAAATGCCTTGGTTGTGTCACAGTTGTTTAGAATAGATTTTCCTAAATGATCATGGGTTTCTGAGCTGTTACTGTCATAGTTAATACTTGTGGAGAAGCTGTTCCCTTGAGAAACACTACTAGTGCCCAATTACAAGTTCCATCATCAATCATAAGTATTATTTATTCAGCAAAATGAATTGCTAATTAATAACTGATGAGCATTATGGCCTTGAAGACTGTAACACTATTAATTACCTTGGCAATTGGGATTCTGCTGGAGAAGGACTACCAAGCATGTTTTCCCAACAATTAATATGGAAAGATTACAAGGTGCATGCCTACTAAAACAAAAAAGGGGTGACAATCTTAAAGGCTTTGAGAGAGTCTGTGAAGAATAAACAAGATTACAGCTCTCCCACGCCAGGTTGTATCCCTGAAATTGTTCAGCAACAAAGATAAAACTATTTTGTACGGCCTATCAACTGCAAGACTTGGCATCACATCCTAAAATGAGTGTTCCTGTGTAGAAGCAATGTGGTAGCAGCATACTCAGGGTAATGCTGCTGCCTCGTGCCCGGGAGCCCGCGGGGGTTCTGTTGGAGCGGCATGCTGCAATTATTACACTGACCTGCAACTTCAGACCTCTAGCATTAACATCATTGTAAAAGTGAATATTTAATGAGAAAAGAACATGATTTACAAACAGAGAAGCTTTTTGGTGACTTGGGTGCCCACAGTGCTGATGCTACGGTTGCCCCAGTCGTCTTCCACTTTCTCTCCTACTCCTGCGCTACCTCACATCTTCAGTGTAAATTCCTTGGGCAGAGTCTGGATTTACATTTGCCCATGAAGTATCCCAAATATCTATGTGGTTGTACTAACAACTTGAATATTGCCCAATAAACTGCACAACTAAGATTGACTCCTGCCACAACAACAAGATTTGTTTTCTGATTGTCAGTAAAAAAATTAAGCTGTTACAAGAGCTCAGTTAAGCTCCCAGACTGTGATAGCTGCACAGCGATAAAGATAAAATTATCATAGAACACAGAGGACTCTGACATGGTGTATGCATTATAAAAACAGTTTCCATCTGCAATACTAAAGCAGAGTCTTATATGAGAGCCATCATATTTGCATCTGTTTTCTTTACAGTGCTGAAACACGCGAGAGGATGGTGGAAACATGCTAAGTCTGTCTTTTCTGTTCTGCCTTGATAACAAGCTGGTGGCCAGTCCCTATTTTAACTCCTTACCCCAAGGCACAGTTTTGCCTTCATCAAACAATAAACCCAACTGCAGTTTTTGTAGTATGCAGCAAGAATATATCTGCTTTCCCATCAAGGGGTGGATATTTGCTGCAGTTATCCAGCATGAAGCTGGTATTGCACACCCATAACGGCTGGTAATCAGCTTTGTTGGAAATCCCAGTGTACTGGACACTTTTCAAACAGCAAAGCAAAAGCCCACTGACCTGGTCTCATTCATCACTATCTTCATGGGAAACTTTCCACAGTTTGAGCCTAGATAGTATGTTTCTGATTCGTGTATGCTACATTAGAAAGAATAAATATGCTGTTTCCTGAGAAATTGCACAGCAACAGCAGTGATATCCCTCATCTTCACAGAGAGAAATCTTGTCTCCCATAGATGCTTTATACAGACAATTTGATTTGGAAACAGGGGACTTCTTTACCTTTTTGTCCTAAAAGCCAGTGGTTTCTACTGAATGTCAAACTATGTTTTGCATCTGTATTGACTATCTGTAAAAAAAAAAAAAATTTAAAAAAGGAAAAGAAAAAAAAGAAAGGTAGAATATGGAAAAAGCAGGTTTTTTGCCCATGACAATTACCTTCATGTGAAATGCAGGACACTGCACTTAACTGTAAAATGCTATTATTTTGCCTTTGGCCCACTAATTGTAAAGTCTGTTTAGATCCATTCTTCTTATGCTTAGTTTTGGGGAATGCCCTGTGTTTCAGAGTACAAACAGGCACTCCTCACAAACTACTACCATTCCCAACTCACCGGTTTGGAAACCAAATTATTTGGAAAGACTTCTCTGGAGGAAATCTCTGAACATTTTATGCTCATTTTCTCTCATGCAGCAATGTAAAACAGCCCAGGTAAAGAAGAGGGACTCCACAGATAGAGGTTACAAACACAATCTGCACCAGGCTTTGCTCTCCCTACCCAGAAGGACCCTCTGCTTTTTTGGCAGGCCCTACACTGACACATCCTCACATCACAACAGCATACCTTAAAAACAAGTCTGGAAGGAACACAGATTTAACAATATTTGGCCATCTGGCTTCATTTGTTTTAACTTGGGATCTGGAGAGTGCAAGAGGTGTTGACTGGGATCTCCAGGGATCAGTCCCAAATCTGGGACCACTCCTAGGAAGTTTCCCCCAGCTGAGTCCCAGTCAGATGCACAACATCTCTTCCTGAGGATTTCTGAATGGGCCAGGTCCCTTCTGTTAGTAGTAGTGTGCCTATATTATAGAGGAAATTAAAAATACCTACATACACAGACTTGTATAAATATACCTGTGTGCATATATATATGTGTGTGTGTGTGTGTGTGTGTGTGTGTGTGTGTGTGTGTGTGTGTGTGTGTTTTCCACCAACTCCTGAGCAGAAGCTATTGATGGAGCAAGCAGTGAGCAAGAGAATCACAGCACACAAACAGCATTTGCTGCATGGGAGGGCTCAGGATCATTTCCTGTTGGGGGCAGACATGTGGCTTGGGGCAGGCGCATGCTGGGGAGACCAGCTCTGTGAAATCTGTGTGGTAGGCCCTGCACCAGAGCCCCAGCCTTGAGCAATAAAACCAACCAGCCCCCACCAGTTAGCTGTAGGACCAAGGCTCGCTGCAGAGACCACAAAGACCAGATACACACTCTTTGGCTCCTAAAACAAAGCACATGCCTTTGCTAGGAAAAAGCCCTGAAATGCACGAAGACAGCTACCACAGAGTTGGCTCAGGCAAAGCTGTCCTGGGGCCAAATCAGTCTAAAGCATCATTATCTTTACAGAAAACTATGTTTGAATGGTGCCAACAGGAACCCTGGAACCCATAAACTCGCTCAAGACACCAAAAGCTGTGACACGTTTCAGCCGATATAAAAAATATTATTTCTTTTTACTCATCACTAAATATTGCAGGAATCCAGAAACTGCAAATATTTGCAGGAAAATTCTGGGATAATATTGCTGGAAAAGATGAAATGTTTTTCTCTGTCTCTAGCTGTATTTCCTTTGGATAAAGTGAAGGTATCATTTGAGATTCCGGCTACATTTTTTTGCAAAGCTTAATCCTGGATCCGCGTCTTGGAAAAAAAAGCTCATGTTGAGTTTCGTGTTTCATTTTGAGAAACTTTTGTAGATAGCTCAAACACCAGGAAAGGTGGAAAGTTCAGTCAGAATTGCAGAATGAAGGATCCCATTTTACAAATAATACCAATTACAAATGTTAAAGCTGATAGGGATTATATTTTGTTTCTTTCAGTTCCTGGGCAGTGCAGCATGTAAATTAATCACAGGGCATTCAGATTAACACCTATTCCATATTTCATAAAGCAAAATATAGCAGATTTTCTATTCCTCAATTGAAGGAAATTTTTTTTTCCAAAAATAGAACAATCAGCAAAATTGCCTCCCAGTAAAGCCAGTCATTTCTTCAATTTCATCAGGCTGGTATTTGGTCCTCCAGAAACATGTTAATCCCTAGAGAGTTTTTCTAAGAAGTTACAATGGAAGACTGAAGGTAACAGCACACTCCAGGGAAAAGAAACTAGAATATTGTCTTCCTAAAAGCAGCGTGAGCTGTTAGAGACACACCTTGCGGAACTCTTCAGCTCCCCTGTATGACTAGTAAACGTGTTTCATTGAAGAAGGGAATGAAAATTTGCAGTCAGCTTTCTTCTTGACAAATTCCTCCTCAATTTAAGCTACCTGCAATGATACATTTATCTGGAATCCACGGTGTCTCTACTTAGTGCTACTTATGATAAAGACCTGGGTTTAAAATATTTTGTATTACAAACATGAGGGCAGTTCACACTGCTAGTCTAACCTGATGGCTTGTTGTGGTTCAGCCCCCACCAGCAACTACACAGCACCATAAATCTTGCCATAAAGGACCATGAAGTCAAATAGACAACAAAAGTGAGTTTCCCATTCTCACTTATGGCTTCGGTAACTTGGGACGTTGCGCAAGATCGTTTTTGATGAATTAAGCACACGCAGCTTTCAGGGAGAGAGACTACATCTTCCGCTGTGAGCAGCAGCAAACCTAGACAGGAAAACTGGTTTCTCCAAAGGGAGTGCAATGCAGTTTGTTGAGCCCAGATATTGAGCTGCTGATGGGTAAAAGCTATTTCTAACTAAAATTCACCGTGGAACAATAGTGTGTAATGGAGACAGTAATGGAGAAAGTGACAAAAGAATCCAGAACTCTAACAATTAACTGTGAAACCAGTTACTAAAATAGAAGCACTGTTCAGAGTGGAGGAGGGTGGGGAAAATATTTCATAGAGGGATACACAATCCTGAAGGGAACAGAAATGAGATTTTTACAAGGCTGTTTGAGCTTATGTCAAACACAAGAACAAAGGAGCATAAACTAAAGTTAAGAGAAGGGTCAGACCCTCAAGGAATTTCAGCAGAATTTCTTTAGATAGGGAGTAGTGAATATATAGAATGAAAGGCAAAGGGTAGCACTGGTAGAAAAAAAAAATACCTCAAAACTATTTCAAATGGCTATAAAACAGAACCAGAACTCTAAAAACAGTAAGAAGCATTATGGAACACAGTGACTAACAGAGGAAAGAGAGGTCATGCTTGATTCCTTCCAAGCTTATTTTCCATTTCTCTCACGCAAATGCAAGGCAAGTGCTGCAGAAGTCCCACATGACAAAGAAGTACACCATCGCATCATGTACTTGGTTATCCCCACCTTTGTTGAAAGCTGAAGTCCTCAGACCCTCATCAGGCTGCTGATCTCCAAAGCCACCCAAAAAACTGTTTGAGGGTCTCACCACCCTTACAGTAAAGAAGTTTTTCCTAATGTCTAATCTAAACCTACATCCCTTCACTACACTCGCTGATAAACAGTCCCTCTCCAGCTTTCCTGCAGCCCCTTCAGGTACTACAAAGGCTACAGTAATGTCTCCCTGGAGCCTTCTCTTCTCCAGGCTGAACAGCCCCAAATCTCTCAACCTGTCTTCATAGCAGAAGTGCTCCAGCTCTCTGAGCACCCTTGCAGCCCTCATTGTATGTTTAAACATCTCATTCCCACCAATTTCAATGGGGCCAAGTGGTCAAAGCCATTTTGGCACTCTAGGTTTAAACAAATTTTGCCTCTAAACAATAGCCACAAAACAGTAAAAACCACCAACAAAGGCATACACTTCAGTCTCCTGCTTCTGGAGCTTCCTCAGCTGCATGCCTGAAAGCATTTTGCCCAGGCTAAACAATCTACAGGCAGCAGTTTGCTCTGCTCCCCGTGGACAGTCACTCAGCAGCCTAATATATTTCCGTAATGATTTTTTCCTAAGATTCAGCTTAAATTTTCTCTTGCTTAATTTCACCCCATCACTCTTAGTTATACCTTCCTGTACTGTAAGTATCCTCTCTCGTGCTTTTTTTGGAGTTCAGGCTCCTTTCAAACTTACCTGTGTTTCCCATCAATCATCTTCTAGCAAAGTCACAAATATGGCAGTTAGCCTCTTTTTTTAATCTTTCCTCATCATTTGGTCCCTTCTGCCCTGATTGCTTTGTTGCTCCTCTCACCTTCTCAACAGTTTGTCAATATTTTCGTAACGATGCGTTTTCCAGGATTTCATGCAATATTGCAGGTGTGGCTTGAGACTGACTCCTACCAAAGCTATCACCACGCCAGTGGAATGTCTTCATACATAAAAGCCCAAACCTTATCAGTCGCTTGTGTTTCTGCCTTCACGTTCCCAACTCACTAGAGACACAGAGCGCCAGCAATAAATACTGGGGGTTGTAGAACCCAGCTTTCCAGGGGCTCCTGCTTCAAATACAACACCAGCTCGCAAAAATATACCCCAACACCAAGCTGTTTGCAAACCTGGTCTTTGTCTGCAAGCCTGCTGAGAGCGTGGTCCCCAGTGAACACAGTAAATACTTAGCTAATAACTTGGCTTTGAGCTTTTTCAGAAGACAGCCGTGAGCATCACCCTGGTTGCATCCAATTGCAGTCCTGAGCAACTTAGTGCAGTCCCAAAGACCCTTCAGCCATGGCACACAGAGCAGTGACATTTTCACACAGGGAACCTCACACAACAACAAAGCAAGGTCCACTTGACAAACTTGAGTTGCTGGGCATTTTGTTTTTCACTCAGGATGCTGAAGCTGGACTATGTAAAGGGCAAACCTGTCACCTGTTAAACAAAAGGCCCAGGGAAAACTAAGCCTAACCACTGAATCGTAGCAATGCCAAAAGCCGCCCCTACTTTGCAGAGCTCTGCCAGACCACCACCAACTCACCCACAGCCCTAGCACACCTAAAGGCACAAGGAGGCTGCTTTATCCCAGGGACAGAGAATTGCATTCCCATCAGTACAACTTTAACAAATCTACCCCATTTTACTCAATGGGAGGCAGTAAATTATATTTTCAGTAAGTTCTGACAAATCTCCCTTTACTGATAACTTCTTCCAGGAAATTGTTCCCTGGCTATATTCTCTCTATGTGTAGCTTAAAAAAATAATATTTACCATACAACCACATAATATGCAGTGCAACTCCCAGGATGTAACACTCATATAACATGATTAAAAAGTTAAAAGTTACACTACAGTGCTTACCATAGCTGAGACAGTAAAGTGCTAAACCTCAGTTGACCAGGGACTCACACAAACCAGGAGACAGAAACCTCATGAAGAGATATTTCACAGGGGACAAGGGAGGGA
Organism: Heliornis fulica; assembly: GCA_013399135.1. NCBI lineage: Eukaryota > Metazoa > Chordata > Aves > Gruiformes > Heliornithidae > Heliornis > Heliornis fulica. Next base: position 172,629 of record VXBZ01009120.1, read on the forward strand.
GTCCTTAAGATTCCTGCCCTTGAATTAGCCCATCTGAAATGGGTTAGCAGGTAATCCTGACTCCTCCCCTGCAGAAGGAAAAGAAGCAGGTGAGCAACCAGCCCCAGTTCCATCATGCATCTTTCAGAGTGACTTCTGATCATTTCTTTCTTCCAATTTTGGTTGTTTTCCAAAGACGTGTTCCGTGGGGCCCGATCCTCTTAACTTGTGTATCTCCAGCTGCGTTTGCCATTCACTTCAGCAATGCCCAGTGATCAAAATCAGGCCGAAGGAAAGAAGGAAGAAGCAGTGTAAGTTAACACCAACTTAGTGGAAACCATCATGAAGAAAAATTTCTCTGTGCCTTTGCTTCCTCTAGTTTGTTTAAGTTTTACCCACAGGCAAAGCCCTGGTAAGATAGAGCACAGGTGCATAAAGACAGTTGCAGAGAGTGAATTTCCATGCCTAAACTAGTTACTGCTCATTAGCTGAGCAGCATTATTTCTACATGTTCCTAACCTATAGTAATTACAAAGTTGAGCATGTGAGCTTAAACCATTCATTTCAGCTCACCCCAGGGACAGTGCCCGGCCACATAAATTCCTGAGACACAAGGTACTAAAAACAAAAAATGGTGAGCATACCTTCCTTCAGCCCACTTGTCGTTTGCAATTGTTTTGTGCAAATCCCAAGGCAGTTACGCATCTCAATGATCAGTTATTGTCCTGAAAAATGCTTGTGAAGAAAAGCACCCTGCAGTGAAGTATGGCCAAGGCTGGCATAGTGGTGAGACAGAACACCTGATCTCAACTAGCCAGGAGTAATGTAATACTCTGTGGGCATCTGGGTCAAACCTAGGTATTGCATGGATACTTGGTTTGGGTTACATGCAGAAACGAAAAACCATTTACTTTGTAAGCCAAATTTCTAGAAGATAGTTGCCTCACCATCTCAAAATAATGGTCTATCTAATAAAGCAATGGGGGGCGGGGGGTGTCCTAACAAAGCTTCAGGTTCTTTAGAGGAAATGTAAAGAAGCCTGTGGCAGGCAAACAGGATAAATGCACATTGGGGAGACCCTTCTTGGACCTGCTTGAGTATTTGTTTGCTTCGACCCTGAAGCCTGAGAGCTTAGTTCCCCCTAAAGCCAAGTGCAATTTATCTAAGGTAACTCGGAAGAGACTACATAAATGTCTAACTCTTTTTCAAGATTCACCAGCTACTTGGCTTGGGCTGCACCTCATTGCAATAAGCCTTTTAAGATGAGTTCAAATATCTCCTTTTTTAAGCTGAATTGTGCATTTTATCAATGTAATTGATTGTCTTTTTATTCAGGTGTCATGAAAAGAGGCAAAGTGGTTCTGGGTTTACCCTCTCGATAGCATGTTACTCACTGTACCTCTGCCATGACCCTTCTTGTTTGTTTTCATCTAAATTAAATAGCACCAATCTTTTCACTCTCTCTTTGTTCAAAAGTCTTTTCACATCTCCACAGATTTCCATCATCCCAGTACAAGCTCTGTTATCCCCACTATTTCCTTTTCAAGTCAGAGTAATGTGAACTGAACATGAAAAAAGTTTTTTATAATAATGCCATTCTAATCAGTTTCCTTGATCTCCAGACTGATAGCTTTCAGTCAATCTTTAACCACTGCAAGGCACAGAGGGGAGCTCTTCACTGGGCTGTCCAGGGTGATGCCCACACCTCCTTCACAAGTGGTTATGGAGAACTAGGAATCAGTAATGTGAACCAGATCTTCCCTCGTAATCTCTGCCATCTCTGCTGATGTTGAGTGCCCCAGAGCCTCTGTTTATTCATTCTGTCAGACCAAAGAAGCGATTGCATTTACTACTCTCCTAAGGCCAAGCCCCAAGGATTTTAGTCCTTATATTAAATCAAACTTGTCCTGAAAGCAGTGGGAGTTTGCCAGAGCACAAAGACCAAGTCAAACTCAGTCCTTCAAACTCAGAGCAGCTCAGACCTTGTTTGTAATGAGCACTGTGGGGCCAGAAGGTCAGAGGAGTGGGAGAAGCTGAATTGCAGAACATTTATTGTCAAATCATCAACCTGGTGTCTCCATACCTTGCAAATCCTCCCCCCACAAGACCTTCACTTCTGTTCTGCTGGTTTTGAACAGTGAGACTGCAGAAAGCTTTAGAGACAGTCAAAGCCCTCCGCCACATCAGTCCCCTTGGGTGAGCTGGCAAGCAGCATGGCTCCAGCCCCACGCACCAACTCGGTAATGCAGCCCAGGGTGGCTTCACGGGGGTCTCGCTCCTTGCCCTAGCGCCCTTTCACAAGTGCTACATTCTGTTTCCAATTACCTAAAATCAGTCACAGGTTTGCAATTCATCACAGGCAACCTACAGCCGACTGCGTTATAGCAGACAGACTGCCCTTAGCAAGCTTTTCTGGCAACTGCTGGCAAACAGTGCACCTCTGGCCAGATAAGCTGAGAGGCTGCCTGGTCTAAGGGTGGAGAGCAGATCATGCTGGAAGGATTTGGCCTCAGAAACAACCCCAGCAATGCCTCCTCAGTCATAGCATCAGCGATGACACGTCACAGCAGAACCAAAGGCACCAAAGAACAGGCACCAAAGACCAAAGACCACAGGAATGTCCCGCTGAGGCAGCAGGGTTTGGTAGAGCTAAAACTGTTTCCCTGGCTGGTGCCATGTCTGCAATGAGTCATCGCATTCATTCACTCACCGTGCCTGGCCCAGAGACCCTCACTGGCACATGCCAACCACCCTGCACATTGTGAATGACCCACCGAAAACTTGCTCAGTTCTCCAAGCTGTATATACATTTAGGTGCATACGTACTCATTTATCAACTGCTTCTTGTAACCTGAGAGAAACAATAGCTTTATTGTATTGACTGTTACAAAAATACATTTGCATGTGTTTATATAGCAGATACGTGTACACTGTTCGGCACTGAGCTGCTGTGTCACTACCCATTATTAAGAAAAAATTTAATAATCTGTATCCATCAACTGTAGCCACCATTGACCAAGAGGGACCATCTCTCAGTCATCATGCATTTCTAGTGTAATGAATACACTTTTACAGAATGCGCAACGGGCTTTTCAATTCCTAATGCCATTGTCCCTGTGCCATTTGCATTTGTTATTTGTATTCATGAACATTTCCTGAACCAGGCAAGAAAAATACTTCTTTTTCTTCAGAAATTTAAGTGAGTTGTCAGCGGATGGCAGGATATCTTCGTGATCCAGACTTTCACATGACAGACTTGCACAACACCTAATAGTAATAAGAACAAAAAAAGAAAAGCCCCTAGCCCAAAAGATAAGTGGAAGAAGACAGTGAGAGTATCCTACCACTCCTGTTAGGCAAAGCCAGACAAGCTGAAACTTGCTGTTGATTTAATATTATGACATTAAATTAAAGATCATCTCATATTAGGCCTGACTTCTGAAAAAAAGGAAACATGAGAAGATAGAAAAAAGTAGAAAACCAATGTTCTAACTTCTACAGTTAGGCATCTTGATTTTAGGATGGACATGTTTTCCCAATGTTTTCATTTGCCTTTTCTTTTGGTATACTCGTTATTTTGCACAGTCATGAGGCAAAGATGCAACATTTGAGAGAGGATGCCACTGTCAGGGTAACTCAGTGGTGTCTCAAGCCCTAGAATTACTTAACTCGCGTGTTGTTAAAATCCCATTTCAAGTTGATGGTCATGTACTGTGTATAGAAGTTGTGGAGAGCTATGCTGCACACATCATGATGAAGAAGAGAGGCATCTATTAATTCAGATGCTTTATGTAATAGAAAGAACTATGTTCTGTGTAATAGAACAGGACTTGAGAGTATTTTAAGTATTAACCCATAGGAAGCTTGGTTGGATTTTGGGCTTAGTACCTGAAGAAAATCTCAACTGAATGACAAACATGGACTTTTTTTTAAGGTCTATCAGATTAAATGGACACATCCCTTTTGCCAAGGAAGATGCAGCATTAGTTTCAATTACCGGCAAGGTTATCTCAATAGCTTTTCATTAGCTTGAGGTGCTACTTGGTGCAAATTAATGTTCTGAGGAACTCTCAGTTGCATAAACAAGACACACAAAATGCTGCTTGCCAGCTACACTGGAGAAAACTACCCAAAAGCAGCTCTATACCTGACAATTAAAACAGTAAGTAGAGAGCAATGAATCATCTCTTAACCCAAAGACACAGAACGGAATTACAGTTGGAGTGGGGCAGAGGAGACAAAGATTTCCTCTGGATCTTGGGCATGGGCAGTCCCTGCATCAGCATACCTTCCACTCATTACCCTCAACCGAGCCTGTTAGAAGCAGTGTAAGAGGGACATACTGTGAGATAAGGGACAGCTAAATCAGATCGAGAGCTGGCCTTAAGAAATCCTTCCTGGACACAGATCCATTCTTCCTCAAAAAATTTTTACTACTGGCAGGGCTCTGGGAGTACCTTATGTGATGCACAAGCACCTAAACATCTCTCTTCTCACTCCCAGATTTGGGCTGTGACACCCTGAATGCAGCAGGAGACAAAGAGTTAAACTCATGTGTGTTATGTGAGATTAAGGTTAAAAATTGTTTAATTGACTTGGTTTGGGTTTTTTTCACCAAGTCTTTTTGCATTGTGAAAGAAAAAGGCTTGGGAAACAGCTGAAATAGTTCTGCTGAAGGCTGGCAGAGAAAAGATACAAAAATGAGGTTGAAAGTAATAGGCCTATAAATCTGACATCCAGTGCCCTGGTCTTGCAAGCTGATCTGCACCTGCAGTGAGACCAATTGACTTCAGTGGGTCCTGTGTGTACCCAAGCACCTCTCAGATGTGGTCCCTGGCAGGGCTGGGGCTTGCAGGACTGCATCACCACCTCAGCGTTGTCTGGAACAACTTA
>VXBZ01009120.1:182500-226674 GCA_013399135.1 Heliornis fulica
CCACAGAGGCCCACCTGCGGCAGCATAGTACTGGGACCAGCAGGGGCACGATCGCCTGGAACCCAGCACCGGCCGAGCATCAGCAACCACAACTGGTGCACCCTCCTCTTGGGTAGCTCCTGGGCTCCTCAGAAATGCATACTCCACCTCAGATGCATGGCCATGCTGGCCCAGGCGTTGGAGGTCTCCATGGTGCAGAGAAGCCCAAGTCTGGAATAATACTGATTTTGCTGCTAACAGCGTTCAGAGATTTTTTTTTGCTCATCTCTTTTTGTTCAAACGTTCCAACAAAACGCAGAAGTGCAGAACAAGAGCCAAGCCCTGCATTTTCCCACTGCAAGATAAGAAACTTATCTTTGTTCAGTGCAAACACTTTCTCATACCAGAATAACCACCAAAAATACCATGTAATTGTTGACATATGAGAGCTTCCTTCTCCAGTAACTGCATTTCCCAGAGCTTCCTGTGATCTCTTGGCTAAGACACACTCTGCAACAACTTTTACACAGATTTTTTTATTTTCTCCTAATAGCAGTTTGCCAGCTGAACTCGAAACTATGGGAAGCAACCAACCTTCTCCAGTCAGACACTGCCTGCATATTTAACCTCCTGAGAGTACTCAAATTAGTACAAAACTGCCTGCACAGGGCCAGGCAGGGACGGGGTTAACTCTTTCATAGCTATCCCTCTGGTGCTGTGCTCTGCACCGGTGGCTAAGCCAGCCTTGATAAGGCAGCAATATTTTGGCTGCTGCTGAACAATGCTAACCTGGTCTCAAGGTTCTTCCCTTTTCCCACTCAGCTCCCCCAGTGTGCAGGTTAAGGGTGGGCAAGAATAAATCTTCTGCAAGATTTAATTACCTTTGAGAAATTACTAGCAAACAGGACCCACCAAAACCCTTTGCAGATTGTCCACTGCCACTCACCTTTTTTAATCACGTGTAGTTTCTCTGCATGTTACACCACCAAGGAGACGTGGGATTAAGTATAAGTTACACTGTACATATGAGTTTAAAATATTATTGATAAGCACATTTTAATAAATTAATCCAGTCTTAGTAGTGGTTTTGGCTGGAAAGTTAATACTTCTATTGCATCTAAGAATATAAAATTTCTTACAGCTCATATTAACTCTTTATCAATTATAACTGGAACCTGACTACCAAGCGTGACCAAGTTCTTGCCGGTGGTGAGTGACATGACCTGTGAGAGTCAGTTCCAATACCAGAAGACAGCCAGCCTGCCCCAGCACTAAGTGCTCCAGGAGATCCACCCCAGACATCTATTTGCCATGTTCCCCGTACCTGGGGGGAGTAACCCAAAGACTGGTTGGGGGTTTTTTGGTGCTTATTCTTTTTTTTTTTCCCAGTTCCCACCTCCAGTATTTTTTTTCATTTGGTGAAAACAGATTTGTTCAATTAAGTTCTCTAGAGACAGTCCTTGGAACTCCAGTGAGTCATAGTTAAAAATAATTTGCCTACAGTCCTAGCATACTTCCAGCACAAACAACAGAAAGCAAACAGCTTAAAGTGCTTTAAGATCTCCTGGCCTCCCACCCTTTAAGGAAAATAACACCCACTGTCTGTGGCCAATGAACTTTCAACTAAGCATTACAGAAACCATTCACCACTTTATTGAAAATGCTAAACAAGTAATTACATTCATAATTACTTGGACAAATACCATATTAGAACAAGATTTCTGAGGAAATAAGTGATGCAACAAAGTCAGGTTCAATAAAAACACAGGGATATCCCTTCATGGCTGTACATAATCCTTAAGAAGCAAAAAATTACTAGTAGACATACCAAGCTCTATCAAAGCACTCTAGCCTTTTGCCAAAGCAAAACCTGAAACCAATCTTCTTGGGTGGATTAGTAATGCTTGAGTTTTTTAGGACTTAGTTTTACTGCATTCATTTGCTGTACCAAAGTATCCATTCGGATTATTGTCAGGTTCTCAGTTGTCATGACCATCATTATATGTGAGAGTGAACACATATAACCTTTACACCAATATTAACTTTTCTAGAATTCTAGCCCTGGCTGCGACAAAAACTCCCAAGACTTTTTTCATTGCACAAGATCTACTCAATTAAATGCTATTAGTGTAGTAAACCCCATTTTTGTTCAGGTATTAATATAAAATAACATGTAATACTCTAGTGTTGTAAACTCAGAGGGCAAAGTTTGTTGAATCATTATTTTTGTAAAAGATGAAAAAATATTTGTATAGCTGCGACATCAGATTTCTCAACCCTGCTGCCCAGGGAATTTTTTTTCCATCTCTGTTTCCTTCATTGGCATGAAAGCCAGGAGTGGTGTCAGCATCTTTACACCGCTGGGTGCGCGCTCTTGTGCCTTCTGGAAGGCACAAGGCTTGTCGGAACTCCCCTTCATCCTCTGTGCCAGCCTTAGGCAGAACCTGCAGGAAGCACAGCCAGGCTTTGTTCACTTGACCCTGACACCCCCTGACCCCAGCCATGTCACCTATGAAAGGCTCAGAGCACCCTTCAGCTCAGTTTTGAGTGGGGCATTAATGGCTCAGGGGAACAGACGTCTCCAGAAGGGAAGCTGGATGCCCCCACTCCCCAACGCGATTGCTCGGCTATTTAACATCTTATAAGCATGGATGTGTTCAGCAACTGAGCTGCTTTTGATGCTTGATAATTTTATCAAGCCACCTTCTGAGACAAAGATAACAGAGAATGAGCATTAGTTTCTTTGCTGGAAGGGAAAAGGAAAGCAAGATACATTCTTGTACATTTGTTATGCGTGTTTTTGGGAGTTACACAACTTTGGTTTTGCAAAGCAATTTTCTGACTTTCACTGACAAACAAATCTGATCTGAAAAAATCTTACATCAGCAGGGTTGGTTTGCAGATGTTATTTGCACCATTTATTTATCAAAAATAACTAGAAAATGTTTTTAAAACATCATTCCAGGCTGTACAAATAGGAATGTGACATGGGCTGTCTGTTTTACTTACACTGTTTTACTGCTTCATATTCCAAGCAAACAGGGAGGCTATTTTCCCCAGGGGTTCAGGAGGACACACTATTTCATTTCTTCAGAAAATTGTTTCTCTGGATTTCAATCTTTTTAGCTAGATATGACAAAACATAATATGAAGAACACTTATGCTTTTTATCAGCTCTATTTTCGAAGCATAAATAATAGATCAGTATACATTTAAGTCAGGTGACTTAAGTCTTATTTCAGAAATCATACAAGCATTTTGCAATTTTTAAATGATGCTGTAGATTTTCACAACAGTATCATTATGCCTTTAAAATGCTTTCAAAAGACCAATTTATAAGCACAGAGTGATTTTGAAGATATTTCACTAGTGTTAATAATACCTCACTCAGGTGGCATTCAATTTTCTGAATCCTTGGGTTAATGAGGAAAATAAATCAAAATTAAATTGGCCTTGGAAAAAAAAAATCAAACAAAACTGCATCTATCACAGTATACATGCCAAGACTCCTCCAGTGCTGTTCACAACGGTTAACAACATTCCAGCTTTCAGAACCATTCCACTCACACTGCAACTTGAGATTTTAAAACCAAATATATCAGACTTCACGATGAGAGGTACACAACACATAGTATAATGAACCAGGAGTCTTCACACTAAGTTCCATGTGCTTCAAGTCAAGTGCTTCCCATTTAGTGTCCCTACATTTCAGCTGTCCACCTCTAGTTCAAAAACAAACCCAACAACCTCCTTCCAGGACAATTTCACCATTGCAAATTGGTAAGATAAGTTTTAAGATAAGCCTTAAAAAGAAAATATGTTCTACATCCAGGCTGTCATTCACCATCTCTTTAAAAAAGCCCCAGCCATGCACGGCTGTAGCCAAATAGCTGAAGCAAACAAAGTAACCTAGCATTTTTGCAAAATAAATACTTCTGGCCATATTGCTGCATTAGGAACGGTGGAAAAAAGATTACCTTCTCTCCTTCCTCAGAAATGAGGGAAAGCAAAGATTCTCCAGATACCATAAGAGGGATTCTGTTGTTGGGGAATACTGGTGCTATTCTTTCAAAAAATGGTTAACAACATACAATGCAGAGAACTAAAGGAGCCTAAGTTGTTACCAGAAGTAATGAACTCATTGTGAGCAAACAACAAACTGGCTTGCAAAGACACAGCAGTTGCCATTGTTTTGCTGCTGTTACTTGCAGCCAAGTAACAAGTGCTCTTATCTACCCATGGAGTCTCACACATGCAAAGAGCATCCTTTCACCATCAGAAAGGTCCTACCAACATGGAACCCCAGATGAAAATCAAACTTCCATCCTATGCTGTTGCAGACACCTTCACATGCCAAGTCCACAACACAGACTTTTTCCCAAATAAAATTATAAACATTTAAAATGTAATGAAAGTAAGCAAAAATGTTTTGAGGGTTTGTTGGTTTTATTCTGAAATGGTTACAGGCACAATGCCCTCACTGGCACAGGTTGAAAGCAATAAGCCACAGCTGAGAAACATGTTTGCAGATATTTGTTTCCAAAAGCAGCAACTTCCTTGTGACTTTGCAAAATGTTTTGTATGGCCAAGAGCTTGATCAGGAGTCATTTACGTGGCGATCTAACTTACTTGTTTTGCTTTTCCTCTCAGGGAACAAACGACATCACACAGAGTCAAGAATTTCCTAACTGTTGCTACAAAAGTAGGGAGGTCTGTTGGAGACATCCTTCCATTCTGATAAAACTTTGATCAGAAAAGCTTTTAGGTTTATTATCAATCTATGACTAGTGTGTATGTACAGCAAAGCGAGAAGTCGCCACAGCCAGGAGTACCAAGAGGGAAAACTAGCCCAGAGAAAGCACTCACCCATCCGCTCATGGCAGACTGGGAGAGATGGGCTCCATTCAGTCCCCAACCCTCACCAGCAACTTGGGTCAGCTGCCTTCTTGGCCAGGGCCCCTGTATGACCAAACATTACTGGGGACCAGAGGTTCAGATTTTTGGCAGCCTGAAGAGACAACATTACAAAAGGTGTTGTTTTCACCTCAATATAAAACAAAATTGGCATTTCCCCAGCTCCTGGATTAGAGCTAGTGCCTAACTCCTGCACGCCAACACTGCTCTGCACTCAGCTGCTGAGGAAGCTGCTGAAGAATTTCAGAGGAACAAAAAGCTCTGCTTCATGTTATTCCTTTGATATTGGTCAACCTGTTTGGTTGTGACAGACAGCTTTGATAGAAAGTCACCATTCAACGGTTACTCAGTCGCCTGCTCAGAATGACACAGTGATTTTATTCTGATTTTTAGTCCACAGAAGCTGCAAATGCTACCAGTCCTCTCAAGCCTTTATACTCTTTGGCAAGGACTATTGATTTGTGGGTTTAGTGTGCCTACCAGGAGGTGGTTGTGCACGATCATTATCCAAATAATTTATAACAACAGGTGAGGAAAATTACTTGAAACTAAAATAAATGTATCTTGATCTGCTCAGGAAAAAGATGAAACATTGCTGGAGCAGCTAAACCAGCCTTTTAAATCAATACACAGTGTGGGTCTGAGATAGTCTCTTATCTTCTGAAAGGGACCTAAAAGCATGCAAACCCGCGTTATAACCATGCACGCAAACAACCCTTACGAGTATTATCACGGGATCAACATGAACACTATGTCACATCAACTACTTTCAGTTTATAGCTTTAGCCATGAATCAGAACATGAAACTCAGATTGCATTAGAACACAACAAAAAGGGTTAAAGAAACTCTCCTGGACAAAAGTGTTGTAAAAGAAGTCAGTGGCACAAGACTCCTTTCTACCACTGAACCAGTGTTAATTTAAAAGCCAAGATTCATTTGAAAACATTCACCTGTAAATCAAAAAGTCCCCAAAGATTAATTTCTGCATTTATGCTATTTGCAAATTAACTTAGAGGCATCCTTTTTTCCTGAAATAATTGCTTACAAGATGAGAACTAAAACACAATCTCAAGTGTAGTAAAGGTAATTGCTGCACTTACTGCTTGTGTCATGTTGATGTATTACTGCGTATCAAAGGTCACAGTTCTGTACTCATACATTATCAAATTTGAAAGAGCAATATTCGATTCCGACCAACCTTTAAACTGCCCAGAATGTGTGTGAAAATGGATGTCGGGCTAACTTGGGTTTTAAAAAAATGAACCCATGTTTTGAAAGCTGAGGGGTCAATCAAGCCAGACTGACAGGGTGAGGTGTCACTTCTGCATGTCTAATACTCCCTTAGATTATCAATGAGGTGCACTAGACTGATCACAAGCTAAAGCAGCTGTGCTAATGAAAATGAAACAGTCTGAAAAAATGAGGTAATGCAGGCTGGTGACACAGGGCAGTACCTTGTGGACAATAATGCAAGAATAAGGATATAAATCACCATTTAGATACAATAAAGCCTGTAACACCCACCCTGAAACCTCTATGCAACTGCAGCCCCAAGTCAGCTTCTTCACAACTCCACAGTCCCCTCTGCAGCTGCCACACAATTTTTTTGCCAGCCTGAGCCAAGGCAGGGTTTCCATGCCTCTACTTCAGCGCACACACAAAACTTCGCAGCCCTGTGCCAGCCTGACCTTTGAGAGTGGCTTGGAGCACAGATAGATGGGTCTTATCAGAACCTACTCAACCCTGAACAACTTTCTTTTCCTACTTTATGCCAGTCGAGCTGCAGGGGAGGGAGGAAGGGGACACATTGAAAAAACCGGGAGGCCAATTCTATGAAATCCAAGTTGATTGAGTATAGCCAGCACAGAATGAATTACCAAAGAGAATTGTCACCTTGCCGTAAATCACTATTATGCAAAGAGCAACCTCTTGTCCCAACCACCATCACAACCCAGATCAGGTGAATGAATCAACAGCTTTTTCACAATCATGTTTTATCTCGGGAAATCACAAACACGGCAATGGCAGCATATATCCCAACAACTGCCTATTTAATGTAGTACTATGCCCTTTAAAATTTGCTTAGTTTGGCAAAATACCAATTATCAGCTCAATTGCATGCAGAAAAACTAAGATACAGACATATCATTAAGTCTATTATACCCTAGGAATGCAAACTAATTAACATATTTGCCATTTATTTCAATGGAGTTTCAACTGCAGGTGATGCAACCACTGGTCAAGGCCACAGTCAGAATTAAAATGCTGCTTCTGGTTAAAGTTATTATTTATAGTACATAAGCATACATAACCTCTACTAATGCAGCAACAAGGCTAGCAAAACAGTAGAACTTAAAATTATAAATAGATAGGATCTCCTATATAATAACACTTCAATATACAAAAAATACAACATACACATATAAACATTCATTGAGAAATACCAACTTTTCCATTTCTTCTAAAATATAATTTAAAATCTTTTTCTTAAAATGAGTTTTCTCGGTGGTTTTGCAAAATGTTTTTCTTTGTGTGCTGAATAAGTCAAAATTAAGTTGCGCCAACTGAGTAGAACTCCTTGAAGCGATCGATGCAAGGAATTAGAGGGCAGACCATTTCAGGAGAGCTGGAAGGTCTTTGTTGCTTGAGTTTTCTACAAATCCAGCACCTCAATTTTCATTTAGGCAGCAAAATGGAGAAAGAAAAAGAGAAAGAATTATTATTTCAATGTAAGTTACAAATTTAGAGTTGAATTTGAATCTACAAATTGAACACCCAAAATTGCCAGATCTCCAGTATCTGCACCCCTTGTTTCCTCCTATATCTGATTATTTCAGGGTTTTGTTGCATGTATTTCTCTCTGGCGGTTGCAATCTCTTTTGCAAATTTTTCTTGTCATACAACAGAAGCACAACACATGATTTCACAGTGGCAAAGGCTTATGAAGATCTCCTGAAAAGTATTAGTAATACTTTACTGAGAGTTCTAGCAGCGCAATGCTGGATACACACAGAACAGAGGCAGCCCTGAGGTAGGTTTGCTCCCACACTGGCTACAGTGAGAAATAACCGGTATTATAAGAATCCATAAGGACCCTCCCTTCTATATAAAAATTAAGTCATGATCAAATCGATTTTATGCAACCTTGAAGGGGTTATGATTCAGTGCTTTAGATTTTCTACTGTTGCCAAGTTAGATAATCTATCAAGAATCTTAGAAGTGTTTGCTTTAATCTCAAAACCCTATGGTTTGGGAGCAAATTATTGTATAATCAATACATTTCATTTTAAAACCCTTCTCTCTATCCTGCCCATCATACACCTCTCTAGGTCTTACTCTTACATAGAAAAGATTGAATGTGACCTGACAGGACCCCAGAGAGGTTCACAAATCAAAAGCAATGGTGGAAAGAAGTCAAATTCCATGATCTTAAGGGACATCTCAATTTATTTCTTTTCCTCAATACAGGACGGCAGCAGTTCCTATGGTTAAACTACTATAACTACTATTTTGTTTGTCATGTAAATAAACCCATAGTAAAGACCAGGTGCTTTGAAATCCCCACATAGTCAGGATGCCATCCTTTCCATCCCAAAAAAACAGAATTCAGAGCTGAAGTAAACTTAAGCAACCTCAAGTATTACATGTTTCTGATGGAAGTTTACGGTTTGTCCTCTGATAGCAGCTGTGATGAGTTACTAAGTACCAGGACCTGGAAGCCAACAGGCCTATGCCACAGGAACAGGTTCTAAAGAAGGGCTGGTTTTAATTCCTCACCTTAGTCACTCTCCACAAACCTGGAGACCTGAACTCTGCCTCAAGACCACAGGCTGGAAAAATACTGCCACAGATCAGCAATCAGCACTTTCACAAACACTTTCATGTCAGTGAATCAAAGCTCTGGGGTGTGGGGGAGAGGATGAGGAAACAGCAAGACATGGAATGAAGCAAGGATCTAAAGATTTTGCTTGATAATAGCAAACTGGTCATTCACTTTGCCAACAAAGCTGCAAAATACATCTTCCAAGTTCTGTTCTAGTAAAGCATTCACAGGGAGTCCATTACTTTACCCTATGGATAGTCTTCCTTAACATGGGAGATCAAGCAAACCTCACTCCAAAAGTGGCTTGTTTAGAATAACTTTCTTAGCATCCAGTACTCCTGTACTGAATATGTTCAGACTTTAGGGAGATTAAGATCTTTAAAAGTTTTTCATGCAAACTTAACTGTTGAATAATGAACAGCTGCTTCTAGCCTACTCACTTGTCCATCAGCACAGATCCCCAAGAGCAGAAATAAGTTCAGAACCACACACCACAGATGTGTTCATTCTAGCCTTTAAAGGTTAACAATAGTATAGAAATTGGTTACTGATACAAGTTTAATTAATCCTAAAATTAGAAAAGAATTTAAGATTTTAGATTTTTTAAACAAATAAAGCAGCTCTACTATAATCATCTCTAGTAACAGCTAATACACATACCACAGAACTTCCTCTAAAAAGCAACCACATTTCTCTGATATGACGTTGTCAAATGCATCCTTATTGTTTCTGACCATAATAACCAGGGGTACATACCGCCATGTAGCAATAGCCAAACCCTGCTGCATTTTGTGTATGGAATTTCAAAGTTTTTATCTTTCTCACAACCACTCTCTCCTCCTCCCACCCAATCTGTTTCTCTGTCATTCCTTTATTTAAATTCTTCCCTTCTCATCTACTCATGCACCTCACGAGGCTCAACCTTTCTGTTCTCAACTTCAAGGCAAGCACACATGCCCCTAGTTATATGCTTTCGATAGCCTCTAGGCCAGCCCATAAATCAAGTCAGCTTCCACACCATCTTTGTTTGCCTTCACTTGTAAGCTGCTGCTTCTCCTGTCTGTAGGCTCAACAGCTCTATTGAGACAATGGATCTTCATACCAAGATTCCACTATTTCTGTCGAAACGTCCAGGAGTAATTGTGTTCTCCTTTAAAATGTTAGGATTCCCTCATTTTCCCGTTCCACAGGCTTCTTGACAAAACTTAAATCTGACCAAGTGACTCATTTCTATTTATTTTGAACAAGAACACTCATTTGTCTTTCATGACAGACTTTACATAGCCCAGGTAATTGCTCCCTAATATATAAACTGCGTTTGGATAGGAGGAGACCTCAGCAAAATATTTCAGAAACAATGAAACCATGGTACCATCAAGCTTGCCAGGTATTACTTTACTACCCCGCTCAATTTTGCATTCATCCAGGTCACAGGACGAAAGGGGGCTTGTGTAACATTTCTGAGAGTGAGTTTTTTTACAGGATCAAGTTTTTAAGTACTTTTGAAAAAAAATAAGACTCAAGTACATAGTAGGAAGCCAGAAGACAACATGAAACCAGAGGATTTCTTGTTTTTCCTCCCACTTTCTTCGATCTCATCTTTTTGAGATTCAACGTGCAACTGCATTACACAGCACTGATAATTGCTGTACCTTTTTGCTCTTCATACTCTCAAGTTTGATGTTACAAACACATGAATAAGCATGGCTACTGCTGTTCACTAACACTAACAGGTATTTTTAGACTGTGATCCAATTCCTGACTTATACTATTGTTATCCTTGCTGTAGACAGAAGTCAAGAAGCAACTGCTGCAGAAACAGATTCTTCTTCTCACATTCCCCACAGGATGGGGGCATCCATACTTGGCAGAAGCAACATGTGAATGCTTACTGTAAACTGAGTAAAGCCAGAGTCTATTATTACCATGTCTATCTCCTTTAGCCCAAATTAGTTATAGTTTAAATAACTATTTACCCTCAATTACTATAGCTGCCTAAAAACCCTAAAAAATGAGAAAGTTAAATGCAGACCTTTCTCTACCAAAATACCAGAACATTCTTAACTTTAAACCTTCTGAAGTAGTCAACAGAACAACTGCTTGGGCACTTCTAGTATGAAAGCCTTTCATGAAAACTGTCATGTGCTTATTCTTAGTCCCACTCTTCCCCTCAAAAAATCTAGGTAGTCTTGGGTCTCAAAGCAAGGTTTTCATATTTTAACAAGTATTTATTTTCACATCAGGTTGACCATGTCTCTACCTGATCCTTCGGTGACATACTAAAAGTATCAATCACTCCTATGGCAAGTTGCTAATGTTACATTTAAGAATGTTGGGAGAAATAACACTTTCCTATCCCCACACCCCGTATCAAACAGAGCTTCCTTTTCCAAAAAAAAAAACACCCAGATGCCCAACAACCTAAGAAGCATCAGTTTCCTTGACAAAAGCTGGACACCTGAAAATACACACCTTCCAGGCTAATGAAAAAAATGTACCATATAGCTCAAATATCAGCAGATTATTTCCTCAGCCAATTCAACAGATATGTTACAGCTCAGCAGCTGCTTGTCGTGGGAAGGACCTAAAACTACTCTCCAAGAAGCCTGACACTTAAAACACAGATCTTCAAAAGGAAATACATGGGCCTAGAGTAATCTTAAGAAAGTTTACTGTCACTTCAGACGTTCTCTTATATGAGAGATCATAGCACAAAATTTTACTTTTAGTGCATATAATGTTCAACAACACAGCGTGCTGGATTATTGAAGTATTCTGTGGTTACCTTTCTCCAAAGAAAACAGCATTTAAACAGGTAAATCAGTGAGGTACAAAACAATGTAGAGATGAACTCTAGAAAGTCTTAAAAAATAATGAGTAAGCTCTGCCACATTTCAGGCAAATTTATTGCTATTTTAAGGAAGTTCTGGAATATAAAATTCATTATCTTAAGATAATCAAGAATGCATTCTACTATCATTCCATCTTGTACTTTTCTCACGCCCAAAACATGTTTGGAAAATGAACTTTTTTGTACTCCCAGCTGAGAGTCACACATAAGATAGTTTTTACTAACTGTTGTTTACATGCAAACACTACAAGTACTCCCTTAATCACCTGCCTACCTTCTGTCTATTAAGACTACTAATTAAAATATTAATTGCAATTTAGTTAGTGAACCAGAAAAAATTCCTCATTTATTTAAATACAGAACAAACTTGATTTTGACTGATGTAAGGGTTGAGAGCTTTTAAACTAACCAGAAGTTTAACTAAGAATCTGAAAATAAAGCATAATTTGGAAAATAAAATTAATCATTGCTGTTTGCGTAGTATTTGTGTCTCAAATACACAGATACTAAGGCACATTTAGAAACATGCTTTTATTGTAGAGGGCTTTTGAGCTACTAAGATTTAGCCTTTTGCGACCTTCACATCATAAAGCAAATTCATTCAGCCCAAGACAATGGATTGAAAAAGTGGTTTGAAATTTCTCCTTCCCTCCATGTAGCTAAGTACAGACAGCATCACACACATTTTATCACAACTGCTACTAGATCAACCAATTACACATGGTCAGCATTTATTTCTAAAAAAAAAAAAAAAACTAATTGGTTTGGGTACCTCATTTCTAGACACCAGGAAGATTCTAGTCCAGGTTCCCAACGGTTATATTTAACAGGAAATGTATCACAAGTGTCCTTAGCTTGAAAAAATATACAGTAAAAGCAGTTTTAGTTGGTATTGATAGACTTTAGATTCATTTAGGAAAGTCTTCCAGGAGATGGACATGTATTTCTCCATTTTATCAGGAATCTATCTATTCTAGCAAAGTCACCCTTAGCTACACAAAGATGTGCTCCTTGTAAGGCATCATATTCCTTCTAAACAAAGCGTGGAACAGCTGCATACAGAAGAACAGAAATTCTCTTCAGTTTTAGGAATCACAAAGCAAGTACTGCTGCTAGATGTCTTTATTTTCCTTTAACAAAATACACAAAGGCACAAAATTCACTTATATCTTGTCATTGTTGTAACGGTATAAATAGTGCTTTGTATTCAAGTACAATCAAGTGCAGAGACTTTCTATATTTTATGTAAACACAAAACAGTTTTGTATGTACATGCCTCTGGCTTATCGGCAATGCAAATATACCAAAGGAGTTGCCATTTATCCGAGTGCCATTTAACTGAATTCTGTCAAAAAGTTAAACAATGAACAACATCAACACCACTGTAATGACACTTTCCATATGCTTAAGTCAAATGTCAAATGACACTTTAGCTTGTAAACATCAGTGCATTTAGAGTGTACTTAATTGATTTTAACAGGGAAGCACTAAAAAGTATCTTAAGTTCACTAGACCAAACTTATTAGGTCAGTTGCTGCCAGTCATTGCTCTATATGACAGCTACAGAGATGTCAAATTATAGGTCACCCTTAGCAAAGCTTAAAGTTTAAGGTTTCAAGGATGCAAAAAGAACAATGGCTACAACTGTTAGACTTCAACCAACTATACATTCTGTGTGTTAACTTAAAGACACATGCTTAAGGTACAATACTCACTTTTACACATAGCTTTAACATACTGAGGCAGTTTAAGCTCAAGCGAGATTTTTAAGTTGTACCATTAAAAAAGCTCACCTGAATAGTAACAACAGCTAAAAACTAGCTACAGAAGGCACTTGAAGTACTTTATTCTGCTTTCATTAAAGTTTCTTCACTTTGTTCAGCTGAAATAGACTCTGAAATAGAATCTTCTGTTGTTGAAACGTTTTCTGCTTCTTTTTCAACTTCTTCGGCTAACTTATTTAGCTGCTCTGGACTTGGTGTTTTATCATGCATCTCAGTTGTCTCAATGACCTGGGCCGTGTCTTCTTCAGATTCTGTGAAAAGAAAAATTATGAAATAACCATTTCCAAAAGTGAAGAGGTAGGTAATACTCTTAAAGCACATGAAAAAAAAAATTTGTGGCAGTCACACACAAGTTTTGACTAGTTACTGCATTAAGTTCTCAACTGCTAAAATCTGGGGATTTGGGGGTTTGGTTTCTTTGTTGGTTTTTTTTTTTTTTTCCCCCAAGAGCATAGATAAACCCATGAAGGAAAATAAAATACCATGTAAGAGAGTTCAGAGACCCAATAAAATATTACATATTTGTATATAGTTTGTCCTTAACAGAATCTTTCTAAGCTTACTCATTACTGTGAGACAGTGTCAGAAATAAGACATAAATGGGATTACTGGCTTCTTGGTGCTTCATAATAGTAGTTTTACAAGAAAAGCTACACAGTTGGCAGGAGTTCAAATAGAATCTAAACAGTCTATTCAGTGAAAACAACTTTAAACTTAATGAGTCAGATAACCAGAAAAAAAAAAAAAAACAAGTAGAATAGCTTAGCTAATATCTCAAAATTGCCAATGAAAATGACTGTATTCTCAGTCACTTCTTATTGTTCAGGCTTGCAGGATGTGAGGAAGAAAACTCTGTCCTCTCAATTCATGTGTAGCACAGTTCAAGCTTTACTTGCTTACAGAGTTTCAGTCCTGCAGTCCTCAACTGAACGACAGTTAGCACTCTGCAAAAGTGACTCATTCTTAGCCTGATCAAGGTAGAGAGACCTGACCAGGGGGATGCTGGGCAAGAGTTTAAGGACAGCACCAAGGCCAATCAGCCACTAGAAGCAGCAAGCAGAAGCTTCTACTGAAAAGGAGAAAACCTCACTACTCACACATTCTAACTGCCTATACTCGAAGGCATAGTAGAATGATGCTGTTTTCATCTTTATATTCCACTAAAAGTTAAGGAGACACCGTTTCTCTAAGAAAAACATCATCAGGCATTATATGATCTTCCACTTCACTTAACTCTTGATATAGCTTAGTGAAGCTCTTGAAACTCTCCAAAAAAGCAACACAAAACAAAGTACCCACTAACCTCAGACCATTCTGACCTGAACAAATACTAAAGTTTATTTTTGTTTTTATTCCTACGTAAAGTTTCTGTTCCTATTACAATGCTTGTTCAAAGCCAAGCTCTACTTTAGGAACTCGTAAATGAGCACGCAGTTGAAGCGGTATTACTTCTGAGGGACAGCATTACTGTGAACCCCTCTGTTGAACAGTTTCTGCATCTACCTTTTGAATGGAAGTCCTTTCAAACTTTCTAGCAAATTTATTCCAGGAATCCTTAAAAGCGACAGAGCATTAAATCATTGCTAAATATTTCCTCAAAATGGTCCAAGTAGCCCATAAAAATGTGGTGACAACACAGGAAGCTGTCTCCAGAAAGTGCTGACCACCACAGTGAAACCTGAAGTTCAAAGACACCTAATGTAGACCTCTGAACATCAACACCAGATAGTTACCACAAAACACTGAAGCAGTCAAATTTTGTTTCAACCTTCAAAACATCACTAAATGCTAAACCAAAAATCAAGATTGCAGTTTATCAGTAATAAATATAGGCAAGGCAAAATTAATCAAGAGGATAAAAGTTGTTCCTGTCGACATTTTCAATACGATCCAAACATTAATACCTTTAAGAGAAGTACATAAGAGAACAGCCTAGCCTTTGGTGAAAAGAATTCAACATCAAGACATTTAAGAAAATAGAAAGAGAACTGAGGTAAATTGCTTCAATCATGGTAGTAAAATTTCCCAAGTTACTCTGCTGAACAGAGAAGTATGATGTTTAGTGCTGGTAATCTACATCAGATTGACAGGTGATGACTCCGTATTTCCAGAAGATTAAAAAAATCCAAGGTTCAGCGCCAACAGCATTCCCTATAACCATTCTTAAGATCTCTTATCCACAGGAGTTGCATGTAAAATGCTTGTCACTGCATGAGCACACAACTGAAGAGAGATTCAGCTTCACGGTCTCCTCATTAGTAAAAGTAGCTGACTTGTAAAAATATATTTATAGCTCTTCTGTATCACATTAGCTTGCAGTTTCTTTTGAGCTATATAGCTATGGTTTAAATGAGTTACAGATAGGAGCTGGATCTCCCTGTGTTGTCAACATTGTGGTGAAGTTGGTTTCCTGACATTAATGTCTATTTACATCTGTAAGTGAAGACATCCTCTATTCTTGCTATGACAGCAGCTATATTACTGCAGTGAACAAAAGCTTTCCCCAGAGCTGTACCTCAATGATAGCTTCATACCTTAAACTTACAATCAAGGAATATGTTCATTAGTAAAGCTTGACTGCCTGTAAGCAGTTATGCTTCAAATTAGGGACCTGATACATAATGTGATTTACTGAAAATAGTATTTTCTGATCCATAAGAGATTACTTTGTAGCAAGCTGCAGGCAGTTAATGCACAGCGACAAACTGACAGGGTAGCACTGGCCTCTTCTACATCAAAAAGTTATTTCTCAGATATGAGTTATGTGAAATGACTCTGGCTGCTTACTGATTATCAAAACAGAATGGTTTATATTGTCTTAGGAGATTAAACAGTCAGGAAAGATCAGATATCTAAGCTAGATAAAACCAAAAGCCAGAAGCCAGTATACCAGTTATTTGTTATGCCTCTTTTGAAAAATTTCACTATACACTTCCTAGCAGGAAAGAGAACTGGGAAACAAACCCCACAGTAGCTTCGTTTATTATTTACATAAACCAGCACATTCATACAAGATCACATCGACAAAAAACAAGTTATTTTCAGTGTTAAAGGTAAATCAGTGAAGTCATATTTACTGCAATAAAACCATTAATATTTCAGGATAAAACGTAGGATTAAATGTGATGCCCTCACATCAGACCACACGCAGAGATGGCTACAATTAGACAGGACTTCCTTACCAGTCTTCTCTTGCTAGAAAGCAAAGCCCAATGCCTTTTTGTACTCCTTGTTAAAGATAAGCAAGCAGAAGCATTCTCTCTGTTGCACTGACGGTTTCCCACAGTTGGTGTGTTTCTAGCCTGAATCTCAGGGCAGCGCATTTTTCAACAGCTTCCACCCACGATCCCTGTTTTAACTAATGTAAAATCCCTTCAAGTACATCTAACTGGAGATTCTCTGGTTTGAAATTATAATTTCTGGAGTCTCTTAAAACACTGCATCTTCCTGTTGGCTGTACACCAGATGCCTACTGTATTTGCAGACTATAAAACGTCTCAAAAGGAACTATGTTTAATTTAAATTGACAATTTGTCTTTGAACTCCCTGATTTGAAACAAGGCAGTTTTACTAGATTTTCCTGCCCCGAGGAAAACAGCAAAAGGAACAAAGGCAAAAATTCCAACACACCTCAATCAAATGACCTGTTGAACACAGTGAGAGTTAACCACTTCGGGACATATTCCCTTCTTAATTCTGTAATTTACAATCCTATTTTCTATCTGTTTATCAGTGATAATAGAGTGAAAAGCTTTGTTATGCCATCATTTGCATGAGACATTGCCTAGCAGGAAGGAGTACAGGAAAGACAGTAGTATCAACAAGCTAAGCAAGAAGCAGGGACAGGCAGAATTGGAAAAAATATAAACTACACCCACTATGAATTTGGACAGAACAGACTGTTTCATTTGGAAAGTACCAACAACTGCCTGACCAATTAATGGCTGGTCAAAAGTTAAAGCATGTTATTTTATTAAGGACATTGTCCAAATACCTCAAATACTGACAGGCTTGGGGCATCAGCCACCACTCTAGGAAGCCTGTTCCAGTGTTTGACTTTAGTTCTTATTCTTATAAAAAACTCATCTAGACAAAGCACTAAATGGGATGGCATTTCAAAAAAAAAAAACCCACAAACTTCATAAGATTAGCACATACCTTCTATCTGTTGAGTTTCTTGGGGCTCTCTCTCTCTAGGTTCTGGAGGCTCAGTTTCCGATCGTGATTCTTTAGATTGTTTTTTTTCAAAACTGAAGTCTGGAAGACGTGGAGCCTGAGGTCTGGTTTTTCTCGCAGGATTCAGGAAAAAGCAGTAGGCACACCTAAATGCTACACAAAAGCACACCCAATAAGTAGTCTCACTAAATTAATTTGGCATTTCACCTTTACTCCTACTTATATTCCAACTGTCCAAAAAAAGAAAATTAAGTAATGTTTACTACCTGAGAATACCTGAGTTTATGCAAGCTGTTCTATTCAGTTCCATTAATTTCAGCATTCGCACGCTTCTTAAAAAACTGTTTGCTTTCAGCACTTCTGAGTACTGCCCACCACCGTGAAACACTTGACCACAATGAACAAAATAATGCAATCCTGTACCAGAAAATGTTACCACACAACAACTGTTCTTTCCTATAGAAGAATTAAGTTGGTAGATGATATTCTTTCCCTTAAGATGTTACTTCCCTCACCCTTTAAGTAAATGAATGCTACAGATTCTGCAACGAATGTTTGTCTCTGCTTTTTGAAGTGCATTCTGCTGCAGTTATGCTTAATTAAGAAAAGGCAATTTTGTTCCATAGAAGTACTGCAAACAACTTAAACACACATACCCCATCCCAAGACAAGGGGGGGAAGTGGCAATTTCTTGCACAGTCGAACTGTGAACTTGAGCTGAGAGATATATACACTATGTATCTTGGTTCCATAGGAAGCACTCAGCTTATTCTCACAGTGCTGTTTCTTTACATATACAATTAAGTGAAACAAAATGAACTAGAAGATTTATCTAAAATTCCCTCATTTCTTAAGCATCAGGCTTCTCCTTCTGGTAGAAAGAAAGCAAAATAAAACATCTGTGTTCAATAAAGAGCTGTGTCTGTCTTAAGTTATTGTCATCCATAAATTCACATATAGCCCGCTAGGGCTTGTTCCCACTCCTTTTCCAATACACCCCCAAGATCTTCTTGCCAAAGCAAAATTTTGTTTAAGTTCTGGTAAGAGAGGCACACTTTAATGTCAGATAGTTTCTCAATATAAAACCCTTCTGAGAACCATTCATAGCCAGTAGCAATGCTCAGTGATGTGTTGGAAGAGACATATCTACTGAATACCTTTTTTTACACATAAAATCCTTGGCCTGAAGGTTGCAATGAAGTACTTCTTCAAGTCTTCTAGTGAATCTTTAGATACAAAGTAGTAAGTTACTACAAAACTGTTCCTGTGTGAAGTGGCATTTCACAGTGTCAGTCAAGTACTTAACTGCAACCAAAATGAAGTGTACTTCATGCATGTTAGTTATGAAACATAAGCCAACTAAAATCTACTACAGATTAACTCTTACCTACGTATTCAAACTCCTCCTTCAAAGCCATACCATTGTGAGAAAAACACTGTTGACATATAAGGGCATACCTAGAAAACATGTTTTAGTTACATACATTGAAATATTAATACATTGAAGTTAGATGCATTTTACCTTCGATACTAATAGCTTTAGTATTTACTCTTAAAAGGTAATTTCCACAATGAATTTATTATTCTTTAAAGCAAACTAAAATTGCCTATTAAGTAATAGTTTTTAAAGTTAGTTTTAAAGAATTTACTTAGCTACAATTTAAATCTCATGGTTTAACATATTTTTAAGGCTATCATTTCAGAAAAATAATACTCAAGCTAAGTTTACATTTCATTAGAATACAACCAATGTGAAAACTTGCTATGGTTAACATGGAAGCCCTGGCATATTTGGACAGTTCTGAAGGCAATCTGAAAGCAGTTATAATGGTAGTAAAAAGCTGAAGTGCCAAGATAATTTTAAGTTGAAAATATAATTCAATCACTTCAGCACAGCTTAAAAAGAAATAAGAAGTCTGGCTTAAAGAAATATATTGAAAAAGCTTCTTATCTCTTAAGTGTTTAGATACTGCCTTTAGCAAAATTGTACCTGTTCTGAGGACCATCGCCAACCAAATATTCGATAACTCTATCCACCACTCCTCTTTCCCGAGGAAGAATAGGTCTTGCTAAAGTAGGACCTGGAGGGTGAAGACCTAGGAAGGCACAAACTAGGTCAATTATTCTGACCTATATCATATATAAAATGGTATTACACTTAATATACATGGCCATACATCCTAGTAAGATTTTAAAACCCAGAAGCTCAAGATAGTTAAGGTCAGACAGAAGAAAATCAACTAGTATTAGCAGATTTTGTCCTAAACTAAGCATACAGTAATCTAAAGACATGCAAGAACTAAGTAATTTTAATTCCTAAAAGTGAAATTCTCAAGGCACAAAAAGTGACCAGTGTTTTCTCATGGAAAGTTACGGTTTGTCACTATTCTCACTATATCCAGTAAAAACATGAATACAAAAGGCATGGCTTAAAAGAAAGGCTTTTAATGATCGCAGGTTCAGCCTTCGATTTTTTTTTTGGGGGGTTTTTTCAATTTTTCTGTATGCTTCCAGTATTTTTCTTGGAACTCAATGCTTCATTTTATAAATTCTGAAAAAAGCTGTCTAGAGAAGAGTTTAGGCAAAATGCATTTCCTAAAAGGCGTCTCAAAAACCTGGAAGACCCAATACTTCCATTAAAGTGAATCAAACATTAGTGTGATCTAGAGAACTGGATCATTGATATACTATGCAATAAAATTAGAACTAAAATAATCTTGTGAACAATT
The DNA here is from genome assembly GCA_013399135.1 of Heliornis fulica. Classification (NCBI taxonomy): domain Eukaryota; kingdom Metazoa; phylum Chordata; class Aves; order Gruiformes; family Heliornithidae; genus Heliornis; species Heliornis fulica. The sequence continues at coordinate 202,758 of VXBZ01009120.1, forward strand.
TGCTAACACCCAAACATGTATTTAGCCCTTTATTCAGAAGGCCAAATTTTCATGTGACATCTATTATTACTAATGATATGAAAAGTTTCTAGAAGTTAATGAACAAGGTAAAAATTAAGTTACCTGGAATGAAACATCACAACACACTCCAAGAACAACTTCAATTACCTGCCTACTAATAACTCAAACCAACCATCTTAGTTCTCATGCTGTTATGGACATCAGTAATTAATATAAACATCAAAAGCAATCATTGTAGAAAGACCAGTCATTTCTGCAATGCTTGGCAAACTCTCAACTACCTGCTGGTTATTAATTTTCAAACATATGGGAGCTCTGTGGTAATACACATTAAATTGATTCTCCTCTACAAAATACAGTATAATGAAAATGAATTATTAATCTTCTCTAAAGTAGAGATAATTAAGGCTATTCACATTTTTTGCAAGCCATGTATAAATTTAGAAGCAATGACGTTGCTCTTCAATACTGAATTTACATACTTACTACAGCTACACAACTGAGATTTTATATGCCTGGAAAGTTTGGGGGAATTCATGAAAAAACAGAGCTTCCATATTAACTGACAATTGCCATGGCTTCCACCACTATCCACAACAAAATAACACAGTTGATTAAAATGCCAGTGATAAAGCATTATCACAAAAACTACATCAAATCTTTTAATTAACAGGCTTGGCAACTGTTCTTTCAAACAAGCCCTTTTTTCCCCCTTCTTCCTCTAAACCTTTCTTGCAGTAAAGGCTGAATTTCATCCAGCTTATTCAATGTGCCTGAATCATCCCCTAAGAATAAAACTATTACAAAGCTGATATTATTTTGTTATATAGCCAGTTTCTTAAGCAAGGAGCATATGATTTTAAACTCATTAAGGAATTTTCAGTAAGCAAATGACCAGTAAGCATTCAGTAAGCAAATGACCAGTTTCCTGATGCAAGGAGCTAACTTCTGGTACTTCAAGATAATCAAGACTTAATAACTTGCCTTTACAGTTCACTTCAGGGATAAGAACAAATTTAGGAGTTTCATAATACAAGTAAACAATTACTAACAAAACAAAATAAGGCTTAATGGGCTCTGCAGAGAAGTGAGAGATCACAAGTTTATTCTACTACACTAAACAATATGAACACACTCCCCAGGATCTTCTGCTAGGAGACCAAGTCTCAATATATTATTTATAGTACTACTTTTAGGTTATATCATCGAAGTTAGTAGGCAAGGACATACAGTTTGTAAGACTTGGGTTAAAAAAAAAAATCAGAGAAAGAAACATTCTTTATCACAGTTAAAAAAAAGAGCTACTCCACATCAGTGGTGTTCAGAAGATTCTCAGCAAGTTATAACCCTTTTATTTTCAAGACAGCATTTTATTTCCTTTCTTGCCTTGTGATCCATCTTGCCAGGCATCCTGCAACAAATGAAAGGCTTGGAACCAACCAACACACAGTTTCTCCATCCATGAGGAGAACGGAAACACACACACACACAAGACTCCCAAATTTTGCTATCCTTCCTATGGAATTTGGTTCATGTTCTATTTTAGAGAGTCCAGCCCATCCAAACACCAAGCCAGAAATAAAGGGAAAAGCATTACCAGGATATAAAACCAAGTATTCATTTCTACTAGATCTCAACCTGTTGCTAAACTTTTGACTCACGTACCAAAACCGCAGTGAGATTGTAGAATTCAGCTACAACATCAACAACTTTCCTGGTGTGTTTGGTATTTTACACTTTAATCTATGAGTATGGATTGCATGACTATTCCTCCTAGAGTAAAAATTTAAATAAATGCCAAGGTGCATGTTAAAAAATATGTGCAAGGTTTAGCGAGAAACATGAATGTATTCTGAAAGTGTTCTCCTCTGTACCTGATTTATATAAGTGTAAAGCTGTTCTAAACTAAGAACATAAAAAGCTATGCTATATTGTTGACTACAGAATACTGCAAAGTTTTATTGCCGTTTAAACAAAGAAGCCATAACAGTTAAATGAGCTCAGGCAATAGGTTTCAGCATCAAAAGGTGCCAGCTGTAAAGAGTTATGGCTAATTGAATATGGAACTCCTGCTTAATCAGATAACTGCACCGCTATTGCCAAATGAAATGCCATTTCCATACTCTCTGAAAACGGCCTGTTTTATTGGTAACCAGAGAAAACAATATAAACTGTAAATAACATTAAGTGCTCTGTTTACCCATTCCAGGCACTGAAGTAGCAGGGGATCCAGGGCGCCTTGGTAAAACGTTTGACTGCAAGGATGGCACAGCAGTTCTTTCTTTTCCACTCAGAGCTGATGTGTCTCCTTGCAGATTGGGAGATGCTGGAACCAGTGATTTTGGAGAGCCTTGTTTAGGAGTTGCAGACTGGGGTGTAGAAGCATTTCTTTGAGCTGTAGTCCTCTGACGAATTTCTGACAAGAGTATGGACATACCGAATTTAACATCTAGCATTACACACAACAGATTAGTAAAAGCACATTAACATTGTTATTTCAATCAGCAAATTACTGGCTCAGAAACAGATAGGTCTATCACTAAAGATCACCAGATGCCTGAGCAGGCCATGGGAATAAACCACACACAGGATGCTGTTTGTTAATAGCAATAATCATTACCTGCTAAATACTTAGGAGAAAATTCTTCTGGAAGAAAATTAACAGATACCTACAAGTTTGTTCTTTAAGGCAGAGTGTGGGAGATATGAACAGCTAGATTCAAACCACAAAGTTCAGATAGCACTGACCACTGATTTTACTCTTTAGTTTAAAAATGCTTCTAAGTTTTTAGCTTTCCATAGCACCAAAAATTTTTCAGACATCTAAAATATCTGGAGTTCTGGATTCTAACAGCAGAAGAAAGCATAACGCTTCATTCCCATCATATAGCTTTGATCACTTTTTTCAGCAGCTCTACCAATGAGCCATCAAATATTTTGACTTACATGAAGCAAGAACAGGCTCTACTGGAACACATCCTTACTTTTACCTCTTCTCATTCCACTATCAGAGTTGCTGTTAATTTGGTATTACAAAAAAAGTTAATAGTTTTTCAGTTGTTCTTACCTGAAGCCAGAGTTCTCATTAACACCAATAAGAATTTCATCCCACTAATATATCATGATTAGGGTATTACATATTATTCATGCAAATCTAAAGTTCCATTCCCAAAATTCAAGGAACAGCGCTCATGAACAGTAGTCACTATCATCTCATCTAATCACCTCTAAGGAGTCTTTGTAATACACTATTGCAACAAACCAAATCCCCACCTTACAGTTGCAGATATTGACATGGTTAACAAGTGACAGCCTAGTCTAAAAGGTGCACACCAAGAATGCCTACACCTAAGGCTGTAAGTACCCTGTAGAGTTGGTGTCTAGCACCCATGTTAGTTTGAACAAGCTTGCTTGACTTCTTTCACAAGTGGACTTTAACATTAGAATTGGACTTTAAATTCATCTCCCTGTGTTTCAAGATTAGAGAATTTTTTATCTGCTGACTTTGTGTCAGGCTGGAAGAGTTTAAATCCTGGCTGCAGTTCACAGGTCCACTACACCCAGCTAAGGGAGATGAATGTGCTGAAGTCTAAAGGAATTATCCCTATCCCAAAAGCGCAGTACTATCACACTACGTTTCTGTATGGGCTGGGGGAGACAGGGAGTATGTGACAGCTTACACTAGTTAGGAAACCGTTGCTATCATTGGAGTACTAACTCCAACATGAAAGTTCTGTTAGAAAATCACCAGCATCTAGTGCCACAAAACTCCAATATACACAGGCTATGTTCTTGCCTATTTATCTGCATATGTAAACAGATCAATTTACACCAGAAGAAAGAATAAGACTTCGGTAACTGCATAATTTCTACTAAACATCTACTTAGTTCAGTTTTCTACAAAGCAGAACAAATTGCTAGTTTTCTCCTGCCAGACCTTCATGTGCATGACCAACTTACTTTGCAAAACTTTATCATCCAAATTAGATCACCCAATGAGTATGAAGATTCTGTATTTTAGCAAGTAGTTTTTCCCCCTCACTATTTAAAATGTTCACAATCTGGAAACCAGGATAAATTGGTGACATAGTAGCAGAAATTCCTTTAAGGTTTCCTTAGTGACTTGAAAACTGCTTTTGAAAACTGCTACTGTGTTAAAAGTTTTATTTTAATCAAGAATTCATTTATTATGAACTCTACCACTGACTTTGCTTTTAGAGCTTTAGTAGTAATCAAGTTTAACTGCACTAGAATGATTTCATCATCCTCTCCATGCCATCTGCCCAAACAGCATGACTCATCTACAAATAATCTATAATACACAGTTCTCTCCCCTCCACTTACAAGTTCATTTGGTTTTCACCCTGCTCATATTTCATATTTGAAATATGAGCAGGGTGAAAACTTGCCAACCTTGCCAACACTCTGCTGCTCCCCAGGTAAGAGAAGTTACCATCCATCCCAGCATTTCATGTCTAAGAGTGATTGTAGATGTTATTTAATGGCAACACACAAACCAGAATGCCTCTACAGCTCAAGAGACCATCCCCACGGTCCATAAAGGCAATATCAAGGACATTAGAAAGTACATCCTGTCTAATCATTCCAGTATCCCTTATAGACCCTGTTGCCCACTAACTCCATCAATTCCTTTTAAACCTGCTGTCCTCTTCCACAATAACAGCCATGACATGCTTCTGCAGTAACTGGATATGATCTATATACTTCTCAAATCGCCTTAGTTGAGATGCAATGTGTTGAGAATGAACCTCTTGCAAAGATTTCTGTAACCCCGGTTCCTTAAGTTAACTGAGTACTAACATACCCATCAAGTCTCAATGCTAACACAATATACAGCTATTTATTATATAGTTTTGCAAATGAAGTTTTGCAATTTTCCTAGTTTTTTCTTCCCTGAATGATTTTTGCACATCTGCAAACTAACTAGATGAAGACAGATAAATAACACCAAATTGGAAAGCACACTGGATTCCAAATTCTTCAGTTACCAGCACTGAACAGCACAGATACATAAGCAGACACATTACTTAATAGGGTTACTACTCACAACTGATGATTCAGTATGATCTCCTAAAGTACATTAAGATATTGCCAGTGGTGAGACAGCTATATCTTTCATGTTTACAAGCATAACTATTTTATTTCTCCCTCACTTCCAAACTCTTGATTTTTGCAGAGAAGAATTCATCATTTTTAAAGAGCTACAGCACACTACAGGTCAAAGTACAGTTCACAGAACTTGACTTTAGTGGCAGAGACCAACCAAAAATCATCCTACTCATGCCTGTACCCATCCCACAGCTTGCATCCATCTGTTATTGCATGATTTTTAATTCAGGTAATGGAGCAATTTCATCTACAATACAGCGCTGCTAAGTTGCATTCGCACAGTGAAGGGAGTAAACATCAACAAGTGCATCAGGAGCAGAGATAAAGTTACCCCACTGTACTCTGCACTTGTCAGGTCACTCATGGAATACTATGTTCAGTTTTGGTCCCCATTATACTTTTTTTGTATAGTGGACATTATGTGGACAGGCTGGAGAAGGTCTAGATGAGGGTCACCAGGGTGATCAAAGGACTGAGAAGCCTGCCATATGAGGAAAGGCTGAAGGAATTGGGTTTGTTTAGACTGAAGAAAAGAAAGCTTAGGGGTGACCTCATCACCATGTTCCAGTACTTAAAAGATGAAGACTCCCTTTCTTACAAGGAGTTATGTGTAAGAGGCATAGTATGTATAACAGGTGTAAGTTGCTCCTGGGGAGATTTCAATTAGGCACTAGAGGAAATTTTTTCACAATGAGAACAACTGGACATTGGAATAACCTCCCCAGGGAAGTGGTGGATTCCCCAGGGAAGTGGTGGATTCCCCAGTGCTGGGCACTTATGATTTGGCTGAACAGGGTACTGGTCTATCTTGTCTACACAATGCTACTGTGTAGACAGAGCTCTTGTCAAAAAAAGTTTGGACCAGATGATCCTTGAGGTCATGCCCAACCAGTTACTCTATTCTTTGGCCAAGCTCAAGACTTAACTCATCTGCTAAATCTACAATTACTTAAGAAATGAACATTGAAAATTGCAGAAACTGCAAAAGGAGATAGATACATATAAAAACTGAGATGCTACCAGTTATTTTCCAAGAGCTAACTATTATGTAATGCTGATTAAAGATACTAATTAGTATGATTCACAAGTTGACATTTTAACTGGTCAATCAAAACCATACCAACTTACTAACCTTTCATTAACTGCCCATACATTGCGTAATCAGACTGAACATTGGTCGTAACTTAACCATCTTTTAAAAACAAACTCAGTTACAGAACTCAAAACAATGAGTTCTGCTGCCTGGTTAGTTTGTATCCAAAGTAAGTAAAAAGATCAAGGAAGCTCTCATGTTGACATGTTAACAGATAATTTATTATACCAAATCACTATAATTTTACTACATATTGCATACAAGTTAACCACAACCACATTAAGGTGTCATCTGTAGTAAGTTACATACTTCACAGAACAGAAGCTAATATGTGTTTTGGGCAGATATTATTTAGTGTGAACAACAATAAGCTAGTAGGCTTTTTGATAGCTAAAATTTGAAATAATTTCTAAGTGACCTGTTCTTGGTATGTGCGGTAAGTCTCTACAATTTCACAATCTGAAGCCAAACACAGCATGCCCCTCCAGAGCTATAATGCATCTACAAAATAGAGTAGCCTGAATATCTATTTTTACATGGACAAAAAGCATCATCAATCCCAAACTCAATGTGTTAGAGAACAGTTTGAAAAGAGGAAAAAAAGAAGTTGTGCCGTATACAAAGTCATACAGAATCATTTATGTTGGAAAAGACCCTTAATCTAATCCAACCACAAAGCACGATAACTATTTTCCTTACTCCCTTCCACAGCTAAACTGCATTTTTATTCAGCATAACTTGCTTACTTTAAGGTAGATACACCCAAAGAAGTTGAATAGTGCTTGAATCAAAAGTATACTTTACCTTTTCTCCCTGCTTAGAGGTCCCTGCTTAGTACAACACTAAAGTCTGAGCGTAGCTCTTACATTCTTAAACTGAACTGATAGATGTCCTCCATCAGGTTCACAAGACCAGTTTACAGCTAGACCTAGATAAAAAACTGCTAAACTTACAAGGCATGGGCAAACTCCTCTGCAAGAACTGTCTCACTCTGAAAAACTACTCCTACTGTACCACAGCCAATAGTGCCTGGCTTTCAGAAATGCTTCCAACTCGCTCAGAACTTCTCCCTCATATTCCTTCTATTAACAGTCAAGTCAAAAATCAACACAACATGTCACATGCTGGATCCAACTAACCTGCTTTTGACTAAATCAAAAGACTAGTTAGTTAAATAACAGAGACGAAGCAACTCACTTGTCACAATCACTACTTAGGGAGAGGGAAAGAAAGCAATCACGTAACTCCTTTGGAGTTTCAGAAATGCTCATGACCTCTCAATAAACCCTGGGTGACTAAAGATGTCTCTTTGCACATTTAATTTATAGCTACTTATCTCTACAACGCTACACAGAAGCACACATTTCCAGGCACTTTCATCCCCTGGCCAAACATATCTGTCACTCTCTCTCGGGAGTAATTATTACCATATCTCAAAGGGAAGGATGAATATAAAGAAATTACAAACAAACAACAACAAATAACCAACAGAAAAAAACAGACTAAACATAGGTATGACAAAATTCTTGGCAATCATCCATGAGTCATATTGAGACAAAGAACAGAACGGGGTGTCAGAATAGCCTTTCACCCTTAGAAAATGAATGCTGTAGAAATAGAATGATAGGAAACAGGTAAGGAGCAAATCTGAGAAAAAAGCTGCTTTGCCTAGGACACCAGAAGAGAAAAGCTTTAGCGCTAACATACTGCAGAGCAGCTACTCACTGTCAAATGTCAACATGTAAAGGTGGACTAAAAACATTTTCATGACCATCTGAAGCTAAGCAAAATCAAAACAGTAGATTTGACCACACAGCTTATAAACACCTCCATTAGTAAATCCAGGTGCTCTGCACCCAAAGCCACTACCAAAACCAAAAATAAGATTAAAAGTTCCATTACTCACAAAAATTAGACAAAGTTGACAGACGCTAATACATGTCCTAAAGCAATCTATTTTATGGAAAGTTATGTGCATCAGATTTTGCATTCATTTTCCATGCCAACCCCTGAAAGTCTAAAGTGGTCATAAGAGCAAATTAGTATCCACTGAGAGACCTTGAAAGATATCTTATCCAATAGAACCTTTAAATGGAACATCACAGACTAGTAAAGAACCGTCATTCAGAAAATATCTGATTTCTGCACCAGCTTTGTGGAATCCTTCCATCCACCACATAACAGTAGCTTAGGCATTGTATTTGGAAAAATTTCTACTAGACAGAAATAGAAACAGAATTGAAAAGCTAAGTCAAAGAACATTATATAAGATTTGAAAGCACCTTAGTATTCTAGAAAAATTGCAAATAAGCAACGAGAAGTTAATTTTCTCTCTGCTTTATCATCAAGTAGCATTAAACATCATGCTGTCTAGAAAAGCATCAGCCTTTAGTAATATATCTCATCTGAAAAATACAGAACAGTAATGAACATAGTCTAGTAAACAGTCAATTAACCCTAAATAAGGTCAATTGATCTACAAATTTTATCACAGAGTGACTTCTAGAGTGGAAAGTGCTATGGAAGACAGTATCTATGTTAAAGAGCAGGCATTTCACAGGGTTATTACCTTGTCCACGTCTCGGGGTTGCAGTTGTTCCAGCAGATGGAAATTCAGCCTCCTGAAGATGGGTATTAATAAATAACATTACCCAAATGATCAGCTCCATAGTGCCTTTCCTATTAAATCAGTATCAATACCAAGATTCTTACCTTTGCACTCGATTCTGGATCAAACCTTTCAAGGATTAATTTAGCAGTCTTGTATGTTTCCTTCTCCATTACTTCTTCAAGCTGGAAAGAAAAGGTTCCACACATCAGTACAAAATTCTTCGAAGTGTTTTCTCCCCATATCCTCCCATCTACAAGCAACTTGTTAATGTTACCAAAAGGTGAAGCTCTGTCCAGTGAGCCAAGTAGCATGTTCAGATACCTGCAAATTTGCTGTAATCAACGGAAATAAAATTCTGCTTTCAAAAATAATTTCTAAACTCTAATGGGCTACTTGTATTTAACAGCTTTATTGCAAGGAAACACCAAATATTGCTAATTGTTTACATATAATGAGGAGAATAATTACATGCACCAACTTCAATAATGGAATGTGCAAAAATCTATCAGCCATCATTATTGGAAGTTATTAGACATGACAAGCGAATGACAGGCAATTCCTTAGATTTATTTCCTCATAGCACTTAATGCTATTAATTTAAGGAAGGTCGTTAGCCAAGTGCTTTACAGAATAAAGTCTCTGTGCCAATTAACTGCTGTCAGCATCGATTCTAGATTATTTATTAGCAGAAGCAATTATCTTGCTGCAAATGCTGTGAAAACTCACTAACTACAGAACAGCCATGGAATTTGCTCAAATGACTTTAAAGGCTGGATCTCCATCTTTACTGCAATTCAAACTGTTTTCAGAAAAAAAAAAGGAGCATGGTAAGAATTTAAATAAAAAATTTACTGAGAACTATGCATACTTTAGGGAGTGTAATTAAGGCACTCCATTATTACAGCATTTTATTTACAATGCACCCAAGTGGCTTTATAGCTAATACATGGGTTTAATTAAAAAAGTAATCACTAGTAAAGTATCATTTTAGTGGTAAACAGCCAGCATCAGAAGCTTAACTTTGAAATGGAGAGTTAAGTTGTGACAAATAGCTAATACGTATAGAAATTATAATGCATTTCACAGTGTCTTAAGCAGACCTTTTCTCCTAGATATGCTGAGTAATGGCCACCTTCAGCTACAAGTGGGGGGTTGGTTGGTTTGTTTTAAAGTTTGCTGTTGGCATAAACCACAAATCTGAAAAGGTCAGTGGTCAAAAAATTAAGTTCTCTCAAGCTCATTTATCACTGCTAAAATAACAAATGGTGCACATTAACATGATTTTTAGACCATTATTTAGCTAGTGAGGAACTAAAGTTTCAGTCATTCTGCATATACAAACCTTGTATGGGTTTCACCTCTAGACAGACTTCAGAATTATGAATAGACCTCAGAAGCTAAATAAAATTCACTCAATTTAATGGGTACACAATATCCATTTAACAGCTCCCTCACACACAGCACCAGAAGTCTAAGGCAGGGAATACTACTCAGGCTGTTAATTAAGGAGTGTTGAAACAAAAGGGAGTGAAGAGGGAAGTAAAAATCAATTTCCTAAACTTGTATTTCAGCAGGACTTTGGAGTTAACCCACCAACTTCGTAAAACAAATGCCACACAGTGCAATAAGATCAGAAATAAGGGTCTAATAGGAAAAATAAAGTATTTATTGCTTATAAAAGTAAAAACTGTAAGGCAGACCTTCATATGAAGGGGTATGGCTAGTGAGGTGAAGCTGCAGAGTGGGGAAGTATTAACACTATCAGTATCTGGCAACCAAAGCAAAATAAAAGAAACCCTGAGTGTTTCCATCAATGAACATATAATGCAGACAACTGTCTTTGATGGCACACAGGAAAATGAGAAATTATTTTCTATAGGGCAAAGTGACCTTCAGGAAGAGAAAAAGCAGAATGCACCATCAGCACCTGACGCTATTCTTATCTAACATGCTTTCTGGCTACAACCATATTAGATAAGATGGTAGTTATTTGTGGATGTAACAAGTTGTGCAAAAACAGTAACTTCATTTTGAAATGGAAGAATTTAGCTCTCATAACAAGATTCAGATGTCAAAGTCATTCTTCATATAATTAGATAATGTTACTGGAAAATTGCTCTCTGTATTTAAATTCATCTATAGCTTTATGAGCCTAATAAAGCTGAATCTGAACAAGAATTGACCCCTTACAAATTTCTTAGAAGTGTACAGAAATTCTCAGTATTTCTATCAGCACACTCACAGTTGTCATGGTTTCATTTCTAGGATATATTTTTGTAAAATCAATTGAAATTTGATTGACAATACCAAATAAGGAATCAAGCTGGTCAACAGTTACTTTTGAGCAAATTAGTGTAATTACTAGAAGCAAGAAAGGGCCTGTGAAAAAATGAAATTTCTCTGTTTGCATAGCAGAAGAAACTGGCACAGCAAACTCATTTATAAATGCAAATCAACAGACTGACTCCCGGATTATTCACCACTCTGAAGCACAACCTTGAAAGGTTAACATAGTGCTAAGCACTGGCTTGCTAACACAGCAAATTGCTCCACACCTCCTCTCCTTTTCCATGATATACACAGATTGTATCCAAAACTTTTCCCACAAAAAATCGTTTTCTACTTTCTGCCAAGGGCTCATTCATAATCTAATATTATCAAGGTTAAACGCTGAGTAACCAGGATCATCACAAGTAAAGTCTCAAAAAAAAAATTAATATCAACCTAACTATGGATTTTTCAAACTTATTTCATGGAATTAATCACATCCTAATGAAGAAGCATGGTCATGTATCATATTCTCTCCTATGAATAACTATGGATGGCCTCCTTTCCAACTGGCAACCAAACAGAATTCCTGTGGCAACAACATCAGTTGCCCATATTGAAAAGTAGTACAAGTGAAGTATTTTAAGCTTCTTGTAAATGCACACTAGCAAAGAGAAGTTTGAAGTACTGGCACAGTGCAAGATACATAGTCACCGTACTACCACGTGAGTTCTTAAATTTAATTACTTGGTACATTAAACCCAACTATGGAGAGGTATTTCTTTATGTTCATGCAGTCATAAGATTCCTTTCAGTCTACAGACATGCAAGTACACATAGCAGAAGTTTCCTTGAGAGGAAATAAATCATTCAAGTCACAATAATCAAGTGTACTCTGCACTCCACAAGTGTTCTCTGATCTATACATAGAGGGAAACTACCAAAGTAACTGTTCTTTGTGAACACTGCTTGAAATACCTCACTCAATCGTGATTATATTTTGAGCTTCAAATTCCATGTTTGCAGTACTCTAGCATATATTGGGTAGACATGACTGAGCTGATACAACAATCAACTCCTAGTGGAGTTTCTGAACGTCCATTGAAGGTTATCAACATACCTATACATTTCAATGCCTGGAAGACCGAAGGTATAAATTTCATTTAACAGCAGTTACTTTAAGTATCGAAACTCACATGCTGCATTTCTTCCCTCTCCATTATTAACATAACTTTAAGGCAGCTTTGAAATCAGACTTCCTTTTTTCTTGAAAAATTAACAAATGCAACTAAATTCTTACTAGAAGTGACTAGGAAGTCTGTCCAACTCTAATATTACACTTAGCTTACTATTACAGAATAGCCTAGCAAATTCCAGAAAAGTTTATTTCTAACATTAGAAAAGTGATTACTACACGATCCTCACAACTCTGTCCTCAGGCTAAGAATTATCCCATCTTTAAGACAGCTGCTCCAGGTAAAGTCTCTACTAATTCTCACTTGTAGCAGCTTAAAACATGTCCTGTGCCCTTGGTTTAATATGCTTAACCCTCTGAACTTGCTCATCTACATACATTCAGGCTTAAGGACTGACATTCTCATTAACTGAGAAATCCTACGGCCAAAATTACACTGTAATGAACACAACCAGAGTGTGCCTTACTATCAAGGAGGGAAAAAAGTTGTATCTTGAAGTAGTGCCTTAATTATAGCTAATGAAATTAATCCCTACTCCCAAACCATAAAGAAACACTCAACATGTTTTAAAGCATTCACTAGGAAAAAGGTAGCACAGAGTCAGTTCTGGGGAAAATAAGCATTACATGAACTTTGAGTTAAAGTACACAATAGGCAATACTAATGTGCATTTCCAGATGAAGCGTCTGCATTTGAACTTGTCTGGCATTTTATCCATGTGATTATGCCACCAAAGACAAAAGGCTTACAAAGGTCTCTCTAGCAGCTCACTGCACAGCCACCCGGGTATCAGATCTGGTAGACGAGGAGCTTACTCCATTACAGGTACCCCTCAGCACACGAGTAGTGTCACTGGGAAAAGGAGGGCCATACGCCCGTAACACATAAGTACCGTGACATTTTTCAAAAGGACAACTGTCTTCAACATATGATTTCTCCAGCAATTTGGTAGCTGAGCTGCAATGCAGTGAAAAACCACAGCTGTTGTGGCAAGCTGACAGTGCCTAAACAACATTTTGCATGACAAATAAGCAGGAAATACATAATTTACTTATCCCAGATACTTTGGGGATCACACTGTAAATACCTTAGTAACTAATCCTATTTGCAAACTTAGTTACAAAGTAGAATCCAACACAGAAAAGTCCTCTCCCTTCCCCACCCCCCACACTTCCCATTATTTTACTTGATAAAGGACTTTGGTTAACTGAAAAGTCATGTGTTGCTACAGTTATTTGTAGACACAGATAGTCCTATAGAAGTTAATCTGATTCTTATCAAAACCAAATACAATTTTATGAGTACTTTTATCTAAAATACAAGTTGTATTGACTCATTACCTTGCAACCACTTACAGCTCATCTCAACATGCTAGGTTTTATGTATGATGATTTTAATGCTTAACTGAATACCTTTAAATTATTATGAAAATCCCCAGTCAATCTTCTGAACTACACTGATTCAAAAGGTTGCAAAAAGTCTTCTCTTTTTGGTTCCTTACTAGGAGCCATGCACCCACAGCATCAGGAGGTAGTCACAGACTTTTTAGTCCCCTCCAGATTGAAAACCAGCTAAATCTGTCTTTAATTGTCAGTTGGACATGCATATTTACTAACTGCAATTTATACTTACAGGTTTAAACTCTCCATAGTTATGCTATATTTTTTAAATTGTTCCCAATGTACTCAAGCAGTTGTTTAATTTTTAACTACTACCTGCTCTTCTACAATATACTGGTTTGATTTTTTGCATAAACATAATATATTTGCATCTTGTTTCAACAGCATTAATTTCCAAAGTAAGACTGTTCTCTTCATAAACCAGCTTTTTCTTGACTAGTCTTTTATTCAATGGTTTTTCTTTAAAGGAGTATTTCTCACACACACAACAAAAGTCAGCATTACTAGTTCTTCTAGAATAAATATGATTTTCATGATTACAAAATAAACTTATTTAACTTAAATTCTTTACATTTAAGACTCCAAAAGCTGGTTTGTTCTCCATCATGCTCTGTCTGTTCCAAAAACTTCCTCTCCAAAGCTACTCATAGACTATGCAAATTAAAGACTAATTTCAGTTTGGCAATTTCATAAAATAAGATTAAAAATATAGTTATAGTACTCATTCATTTAATTCTATGAAAACATGCACCTCAACCCCTTTTTATCACCTCTCCAACCAAAGGTTGCTTCCATTTAATAGATTCTTTAATATAAATATTAGCAGATATAAATATTAGCAAATCCTCTTTACCAAAGGACAGTGACAATTACATTTCGGCTTATTTTTACATCCGTATTTTTAGAAGTGATGAAACTGAGTGAAAACTAAGTGAAATCAGTTTCCCCTGCAAAGGCTGTATAACACCAGGCTCTGACTCCTTTTTGGTAGCATTGCTGCAGCTTTTTTATTAACCTACCTACCATGTCAAAATCCAGAAGGCATGAGGACATTTTTCAGAAGTTCATTAGCAATAAAGCTTCATAATGCAACTTTTGGTGCTGTTTGGGGAAGGGAGGAGGGGAAGAGGGACTGATTTGTTGTGGGGAGAAGGGGGCATTCAGGTTTTGCTTGGGTGGGTTTAGTTGTTTCAGCTTTTGTTTTGGTGGTGGTGCTGGTTTTTAAATTCTGCCTTCCAAGTCAGGAGATGAAGCCAACAACTCCAATAAACAGAAAACTTAATCATTCCATAAGTAGAGAGGAAACAGTTTTCAGTGGTACAAACTTCAGAAAGAGAGCAAGTTATCCAAGGCTTGGAATTTTTTCCATCCTAAATTTGTCTGAGATTAGGTGCTGGATCCAGCTGAAGCAAATACTTGGCATACACTAGTTTGATACTGTTAACCAGACAACTTAAAAATACAGATAACCTCAAGCAAAAGAAAGAATACATGACAAGTTAAAATTGTTTTAGAGGAAATAATGTAATAGAAGAAATATGCGGTCCAAAAATAAGATGGAGGAAGATGGAAATTAAGTGGTGATGAATTCACAATACAACCAAACACTTTTTTTTAATCCTAAAGTAAAAGTAGTTATCAGCAATTATTAGGTTAAAGCATGCTTTCTCATTTTCTGACAGAACACAATCACTTTACATAGTAACTAACAATGTAGGTTTCTGTTAACCTACAAGAAGACAATTTATTCTCAACATGCAAGTAGTAATTTGTCATCTTGAGGTAAGGAAAACCTTGTGTAGTACTGGAAAATGTACAAAACTAGAAGAATGTTAATAGTTTCACCTCCCTTCACTGTTCATCTACATATTACAATCACACTCAGCTTGCACAGATGCAAAAACATTGTAGTAGACCATAGCATCTAACTTTTTTTTTAAGTTTTACTTACTATTTTTTTCTTTTGAGATTTTAAATCTTCCAGTGCATCATCTAAAAAGATGGACATAAAAAATTAGTTTTCAAATATAAATAAAATTTCAACACACTCTAAACATTGACTTCACCCTGTGCGAAGAGGAAAAGCTAAGGACTGACCGCTGCCTACCCTACAACATTAGAAACTTTGCATAAAGTAACTCAAGTTTTTACGTGAAAATAAATCATTTTAAATCCTGAAACTGCTTATAAGTTATAGCCCACTGTTATCACTTTACAGTAGTAACTATTAAAAAGTTTTATGCACCATTTCTTCATTAAGCAAACCAATTCTAGTCAGTGCCCTAATTTGACCTACATTAAAACTGGTACAACAATGGACCAAATACATTTAATCTCATGAGCCAAACTACAGAAAAAAGCTTGAGGTCTAAGTATTAATATATCTATTTGAGTATCAGATTTACTAGCTTCACTATTTCACATAAGCCTCTTAGCACACGCTAGTTTCAAATGCCAGGTCAATTCTGAGCTTCAAATCTCAATTTATTTCACCCTTTCAATGCTTTCAGGCTACAGTAAAACCCGCAGCTTTGTAAGAAAGCTACCAAAAGGTCATTTTACTATTAAATGTTAAGAGGCTGTGTTAGAACTAGTAGGCACAACACCTAACCCCTCTAAAAGGAAGGAGATAAACGGTCAAATGCATGTGGGATTTTCCTTTAAGTTAATGCTTGCGCTTGGCAGTCATGGAAACTCACTGTAATAAGCCAGCATCTAATATATAAGATATTCTCTTGATAAATCTTGTTTCCTCCTATCTCATTCAGAGCAAGATGAGTTTAACAAAACACTTTACAAAGTTGCTCCCCTTCTCAGTTCTACTCAACATCAGACTTCCTATGGATATAGCTATTTTGACTCCTTTTTCAGTTTTCAGAAAAGCTTCACAGAACTACAAGAAACAAAATCAAAAGTCAAACTATATACATATATATACAACACAAGAGTAAATAAGTACACGATACACACTTAAAGTTACTCAGGAACACTATTGCTACTTGAAACTAATTACTTAATTAAACTTTACTGGAAGATAGAAACCCATTTTTATAGAATAAACCACTTCATTAAATGTGAAACATACTAAAACCTGGTGTTTACATACTTGAAAGTTTAAGCAATGAAAGCGTAACTACTGCAATCCCTTATTAGTTAAGACAAATAGGACAAGGAACAAGGCCACATTTATCACTTGGCCAGATCATGGAAGATGGACAATTCCCGGAATTGGGTACCTTCAAATTAATATGGTACCTCCCTCCACCAAATTTTGGATGTAACACAGCCACACAGGGAACACCTTGAGATGCACTGCAATGCAGTATGGTATCACAGAACTACACAAATAGCACAATAAAGTCAGCTGTTAGCTGTTACTTAAGAAACAGAAGCTGCTTTAGGTACAGAAATGCCTAGAATATGTTCAAGCACAGCCTTCCACAAAGCAGTGCAACCAGTTTAAAGTGTGGGCACTTCCAAGGACTTTACCACCTGTGTTCAAACCAGGACCCTGTGAAACATCTGCCCTTTTAAACATCCGCAAACAGCAATTACTCCCGTATACTAAAACCGACATATCTCATCTTAAATAAACCCACAGGAAAGAAAAAGAATTCATGTTACCAAAGTCAATACTTGCAATATACCTCATTTATTTTTCCCCACACTTTGGGACAGATTAGCCTAAATCTTCCTCACCAGTTGTTCGCCAGATCAGTCTTAAAAACTGACATTCCATAATCCCTCTATCACTATTCCTACTGTTTCACAAGGAATTTTTCTCTTTTTGGTGAATGGTTCCCAAAAAACAGTTACTGTGGTTATCCAGCATAGAGCTTTGTAATATTAAATAACCACCTCCAGTGACTCAATGTGTTATTAACTTATCCTGGAATAAAAGGCTAGCCTTGTGCCACTCAATTGCCAGCTTGCTCTCAGCTACATTTTCTCTTGCTCTACCACTGTGTATCTGATTTCTCTTTTCCAAATACAGGACTTGTATCTTTGAAGCAAAACAGTTCCCCTTTTTACCCAGTCTCTGGAACAACGGAGAAATAACTCTTTTTGCCATGTTCTAACATCTATTAAAATCTTTTACACACAGGTTCAACAACAGTACTAGATATGCTTGTATGCTAAACACAGCAATAAAGACATTTAAGCAAACCAGGAAAAAATACACACTTTTTTCTCATCCAGCCATGAAATGCAAATATATATTTGCCTTAGAAATTAATCACACAGCACCACAGAATATATGGACAATTTTATTTCTACATAAAAATGTATGTCCTATGCTTGCATATCAAATGCAAACATTAAGTTTAAGAAAAATTCCAAAAGTGATGTTTAACTCGTAAGCTGTCACAAATTAAATACATCATGTTGTTCTGCAAGTCATAAAACATAGTGCAACACTGAGATTTTCCTGTGTTATTGCTCACATCACCATGAGATATTGTTACAGGCAGGACTGCTTTCAAAGAAAGTCTCAAATGGATTCTTAACTGCTGCAGACAAGTGCCAAAGATGCAGTTCTTAAATTCTGTGTTAGAATGAATCTGCATATACTTTAACACCTGCACTACTTTTTTTTTAATGACATGACTCCCAACTTAGCTCTCAAAACAGCACAAAAATCACCTGTTTATCCCTTTTCTACTCAGGAAAACGAAAGTGTGCTTTGGAGAACTTGGGAGGGAAAGAGACATTGTGACAAATAAACAAAACACATCTACTATATATCACATCTCTTAAAGATAGCAGATTTAGACTGCTGGAATACTTGCTAGACACAAGCATTAAGGGAACAGTACTATTGTTTAGACTTCCTTTCCCTTGCTCCTACTTCGACACTACATTTTATTCCATTATATTTTAAAGCACTAGAAGAGAGAGTTACCCCAATTCTGTACATGAAATGAAAGATTAAGCAGTTTTGTTCCTGTTCTTTCAAGAACTGTGTGTCAAAACCAGCAGTTTAGCTATTACCACCCATTTGAGCATCAACCAAAAGGCTACTCATCTTTTCCTGGAAGCCAAATAATCCAAAATATTTACATTTTCATAGCAATCATCATTTGCAAATAGTTCCACAACCTTAAAAAAAAAAGACAAAAATACTTACTATTCTTTTGTGTCCTTTTGGAAAAGAAAAAAAGGAGCAGTGTTCTTATAAACCAGATTCTTTAAAAGAGAAAGAAAAGTATATTAAATATGTTACAGTAACAATTTCTGAAGTTATTTAGCAAACACAATAGTTAATGAAGGATATTTATCACTTTAAGTTTGGCTTTGGAAATAAATAGCACACAAATCTTCAAACAATATTTATACAGAGAACTGAACATTAAATTACTATCTTGTCAACCAAACATCAACTACGATCTAGATAAAGTCCTCCCACATATTAAACTTTAAGCAAATATTGCTACATATAGAAATAAGGAAGCAGCAGCAAGTAACATTGCTGCTGGCTAAAATCTTCAGTGGGAATTTAAAAAATAACATAGAGGTATGTGCAACTACCTGAAAACTACTTAGTCATCACTTCTTATTTGATAGATTTATGATGCACAGTTACCCAGAAAACTGAGCTTACTAGTTAAGGCCCAAAATTAAGACCCAGGAGATTTTTTTGGGAAGAATCCAATATCAATGAAAACCATGAGATACAGCTATTGTACAAATGTCCTCCCAAACAGTGTTAACTGACCTGACTCCTGGTGATTTGAGAGCTCTGAATCCACTCACTTTTCATAGGGTGTCAGCTGACTTCGCTCAAACAACACAGCAGTTTCTCTGTGCTCAAGGTAAAGCTGAAGTGATCTATGACCTTTTTATATTTGAAAGGTCTCTCTGCGATCATCAGGACTTAATTTGTATTAAGGCTTAGAATTGTTGATAATTAAACTGACACTTTCCCTGGTAAGTTATGGGGCCTAAGCCAAGTGGGAAATCTCATAGGTCAAGTCCTTCCAATCATCTTATCCATAACCCTACTAGTTTAGACACTATATACTAAGGCTTGAAGTAGCAGCGTTCTATTTAAGCAAAAACTGAACAGGTAGGATAAGATAAGGTCTTATCCTACCTTTCAACAGTTCAAACAGTATTTCAAACAGTTTCAACTAAATTAGTAAGAACATATTTTGCATTTCTACAATGGCTGTCCAGTTCAAAATGCTTTCAAGCATTAAACACAAACCTCTCTGTTGGAGAGCAGTGTAGGTGAGAGGGACCTGCGGCTCAGGTGGACAGCAAGATCTCCATGAGCCAGCAATGTGCCCTCGTGGACAAGAAAGCCAATGGCATCCTATGGTGTATTAGAAGGGGGTGGCTAGTAGGTCAAGAGAAGTCCTTCTCCCCCTCTACTCTGCCCTGGTGAGACCACACCTGGAGTATTGTGTCCAGTTCTGGGCCCCTCAGTTCAAGAAGGACATAGAACTCCTTGAAAGAGTCCAGCGCAGGGCCACCAAGTTGATGGAGTGGAACACCTTCCTTGTGAGGACAGGCTGAGGGAGCTGGATCTGAACACAGGAAGTTTCACATGAATGTAAGGAAAAACTTTTTCACTGTGAGGGTAACGAACACTGGAACAGGCTGCCCAGAGAGGTTGTGGAGTCTCCTTCTCTGGAGACATTCAAGATCAATCTGGACACATTCCTGTGTAGTTTAATCTAGGTGATCCTACTCTCAGGCAGGGGAATTGGACTAGATGACCTTTCAAGGTCCCTTCCAAGTCCTAATATTCTGTGATTCTGTGAAACCAAGACAGTCAAGTTAGGCAAGACAGGTGGAACATGACAGAGATGTCATGTTCTCAAGGTCAGAGAAAAATAAGTGTAACTCTATTCCACATCCAAAAGTGTGCTGTAGGATTGACTCTACAAACAAGGATGGCTTTCCCTGCTTAATGAAAAGACACAACTTGCATTCTGTAAGTAATGAAGAAATGTTTTACAGGGTTTGAATTGCCTTAAAGACAGTGTTACATAGGCAAAAGCATTATTTCTTTTTTATCACATGCTTAATAGTCTTCTACCTAAAGCTGTAAACTAAGCTAACAGATATATGGTGTGACATCATGAAACAAAATATTTTCCTCTTTAAGAACTTTGAGGTGAAAGTTTAACAGAATGCTTCAAACAAATTTTACAAAATAAACATGTTCCTCTGGAAATCAGAATATACAAGTGAAATAGAATCTAATTAAAATAATTTCAAGAGCAGCAGCTCTTGATACCACATG
This sequence comes from Heliornis fulica, assembly GCA_013399135.1. Taxonomy (NCBI): domain Eukaryota; kingdom Metazoa; phylum Chordata; class Aves; order Gruiformes; family Heliornithidae; genus Heliornis; species Heliornis fulica. Next base: position 223,729 of record VXBZ01009120.1, read on the forward strand.
CTAACATACTTCAACTTTTCTGATATTCAACATAAATTTGAAATTAATCATGTTATATATTCCCGTAACTTAACTCACTCCTCCAGCATCAGTAACTTGCTGAGACCCTGAGGGAATGACCTGAGGCAAAACCTAAGTTGGTGACTGACTGCAAGCTGGAAATGGCAGACATATTCCAGTTTGATTAGGGATGAAAAATCTCTAGAGCTATTACTGGGTGGCATCACACATTCAGCATGGAGTCACCTCTTGACCGAGAGCAAAGACAAGCTGGCAGTTGCTTGCCATTCATATCTGCCAAGAAAAAGCTGAAGGGGAACAGCTTAAGAGAAAAATCAGATAAACAGTTGCAAGTCATAAGAGAACAACAGTCTGATTCTAAACCTTGGTAAAGCGACACCAAATTCAATGTTATATAACCCACCATTCAAAAAAAGCAAACAAGAACTGGAAGACAAACTTGAGAATAAAAAAAATCTAACATGAAAATTCACACAACAGCATGAGAAGCCATCACCTTCAGTGACACAAGTTTTCATTTATACACTAATCCTAACACACTGAAGCAAAGGGAGGCTGATAACACTTCCCCTTCTATAAGCCTTCCTGGTTAGCCACAAGCAAACCCTGCACACTAACAAAGGATTTCAAATTCTTGCCCTTAAGAACAAATTTAATTCCTATTGCTGCCAAAGATTAAGCTTTAATTTCTGTATTAATCCTTTCAAGCCACGATATTGTTGAGCATGTATCTTCTCCACAGGATTCCTTAACAGCAGCATATTAGTACATTATGCATAACACAGTATGACATGAAACACGTTGTTACGCTGACCCACACTAATCAAACTTGAAAAGCCTTAAATATTTACATTTTACTTTGCCTTTCAAGTCTAAAGATAGGGGGACTGACAAGTCATGCTTTCATACAAAGACGATGTCCAAAGATGTACAGTATGACATTTATTTCAGCAAATTAGTAAATGCACTTTGCTCCCCATTGAGAGGAAAGATGCTCAGTAGGCTGCTTCTCCTCGATGGTCTGAGGGAAGTGGAGGCACGGAAGCAGCTGTTCAATGAGGTAGGAACTCATTTTGTCATTTTTTAGAAAACCAATTTTCTTAGAGAACAAAAGCCTCTTGTGAGCAACCGAAGAGCGCAGTAAAAACAGTAGAACAAAAAATGTAAATAACACCTTTTCCTATTCACATCAAATTGTATCAGGATATCTTCTGGTAGAAGAAATAAATCAACCAATGGTTTTTCAGAAAACCAGCTAATTATGTGAAGCCAATCATCAACATATTTAGGTTGATGACCTTCCAAATCACTTCTGTTGTCATAAAAGTTCCCTCATCCCCAAGTTTAGACTGCATTTCACATACAGCCTACATACCTTAGCTCACTTTTGTACAGTAGATTTGCAGTACATTTCATATTTTCCAAATATCAATATAATCCCCAAGATTTAATATAAAACATCTTCTGCTTATATTACGTTACTCTGCATCTGTCTAGCCCTAGTATAAGTTTGATAAGTAACTTTAGATGCTAACATCTTCTGATGGGAAGACTTTGTTCTAGACTAAACCTAGACCCATGAGAGACATTTTCCTGAAAGAAAGTGTCTAACTACTTGGATTTATTTTAAAAGAAAAAATTCAGAAAGTTATGACAACTTGAGGATTGTCAAAAACAAACCCAAACCCCTGCTGAGATGTACTTTCCACCTCCTTTTATCAAAGAGACAGCAGTTAGGAAAAAAAAAAAGGCATATTTACTTACATCAATGGAAATACAAAAAATGGAAGAGCCATAATCAATCTTGCTGTCCATTCATCAGGAAGATACCACAAATACACAATTAAGCAGGTGATAAGGTAAAGAACAGAAGAGTAGAGAAGTAGCCTTCCAACACACAGTTTCTGGAGCCTCTGATTTTTTTCTCTAAATTCCTCTAATGCCTGTATTTCCTGTAAATAAACAAGGTTCAACCTTATTAGTGGAATTTGTTGGTGGCTTTGCTAAGCTGCCTTTAAGTGTTTGCTAAAATTAACCGTATCTATTTGATACTTGATTAGCAAAGTCAAGTGCTTTTTGATAAACTACAATATTTGCTCAAAGATAGTGTGATGTATTTATGCTGTGAAAGTTATTAAGGTTATTATATGGGCCACTTGTACTGTATTAGCAGTAACACATCTCTATTGGGAAGACAGATTACAAGTCATCACTTTCTTATTTGTTAGTATATTTGGCTCACATGGAAAATGTATCTTATGAATGGCAGTCTATGATCACATAAATCACTACCAACCATGCTTCACATCCAGAACTTTCATCAGGCACCTGTGGAATTTCAAATGCTCCTAAAACTTCTATTACTTTTCTACTAACATTGGAAATTGCTGAGACCCCTCTGTCATTTCATATGATTTCAGTATCTTCCTCACATTAAGAATGAAATCCTGAACATATAAACAAAGCTTTTGGCATATTAGTAAGTGATTAAGCAATGCTCTATGTTACCATTTTGACAGCATTTCAAGTGACAACAGCAAATACACACTTTCATTACACAGAAAACAAAAAATACCAACATCATATTTCAAACCAGTTAATTTCCCCATAGAGCACAGACTTCTGTCACAAACTCTGGCTAAAAATCACAAGTGATTACTCAACAGTCTATTCAGTTATTCTGCCCCAACCTTACCACTAGTACAGCTACAGCTTATTCTTAAAAGCAGACATTGAAGCTTTTCTAATGAGCCTGATGAATGGAACTTTCCATTAGTGATGTTTTCAGTTACATGGGAGTTTAACAAAGTTATAGTGTAATCAAGCCAACTCCAGATTCATTCCTATTTCAGGCTCTAAAAAAAATATTTAAATTGTAGCTTCTCACACTGTTATACGGTTGCTGGGGCTTTTAAAATGACTATT
>VXBZ01009120.1:233530-266827 GCA_013399135.1 Heliornis fulica
CGGACCGTTGCGCGCGGGGTGGCCGGTTGTATCAGTATGGCGGTCTCGGCCTCGGCCCGGCCCGGCCCGGCACCCCCGGAGCCTGCGCCGTGCCGAACCGAGTCGGGCAAGTGTTGGAGGTGGCTAATGCTTTGGCGCCGGAGGAGCAGGGGAGGCCGAGCCCATCCTCAGTCCCTCTCTGGTGCTTATGTACAGGAAAAGAGAGCTTCGGCATTAGAACCTGGGAGCAAGAGCCGTGTGAAGGCGCGCCGCGCCCTCCGCAGCCCCACATCCAGCCGTTAGTAGTGTGGCAGGTGCTGGCCTTGCCCTGGATGTGTGTTCTCTGCAGCAGGTGCTGGACTCACCTCAGCATCACAGGAGAAGACCTTCGGGCCAAAGGGCAGCCACTTGACTTGCTCAGAGGGAAATGGTGCTCTATAATCCTTTAAATGACATTGCTCTTAAAACAGAGCCCTCTATGCCCCACTTGGTCAGCTTTCTTAACATGGTGTCCTTTCTTGGCTGACACCCATCATCACTTGTCCCATGACAAGAGGATTCAGGAACAGAGGATTCTTGCTCTGTTTGTGCTTTCTCACAGGGTCTGCAGTGCCCGCTCAGAAGCTTTAGCACTACAGCTGTGCAAGTGGGAGCATGTGCACAGATGCAGTAGTGTCCATCAGAGCAACCTGTAGCAAAAATATGTAGGCAGAAGCAATATGCTTCCAGCTGGCCTTGCATTATCTAACTCATGTAACAATGCACTGTAACGTGGCCTGTAAATGTTGGGGTTTTCCAGTTGTGGCTTGACCATGGCCTGCAAGTAAACACCCACACAGCCTCCTGCTCACTCCCCTTCAGTGGGATGGGGGGAGACACTAGAAAGAGTGAAAATAAGAATACTCATGAGTTGGGTTTAAAAGAAAGTAGTAACTGAAGGAAAGAAAACATGCAAGGGAAATAACCCATGACCTTCCATAGGCAGACTGGTGCCCAGCCAGGCTCCAAGAATTTGACTACCATGGAAGGCAAACCCCCATCTTATTTTGCTATGCCAGTTTTGTTGCTGTACATGATGTTAGATAGTATGGAAGAACCCTTTGGCTAATTCAAGTCTGCTACCCTGTCTGTTTCTTCTCCCCACTCCTTGTCCACCTCCCACTCACTAAAGGCATAAAAAAGAAAAAGCCTTGACACTGCACAAGTACTGTTCAGCAATGGCTTAAACGTTGCTGTGTTACCCATGCTGTTTTAGTCACAAAATCCACAACACAGCAGCATACAGGCTGCTATGAAGAAAATCAACTTGATCGCACGCACACCCAGTATATTAATTTTTAAAATAATTTAAACTCAAACAGAATAGGCACAGCTTTTAGTCCAGGCAAGGACAAAAGATATCAGGCAACAGAATCAGCCTCAAGCTTCAAGAAATAGAACTGATGAGTCTGATCACAGGACAGGCATTCATTCTTAGTTTTGACAGTGGGAAATTGTTTTAGTTTCTGCCAGTGTTCAGAATGAGCCTTGCCACTCTACATTGTTAGCTAGTTCCACTGTCAGCTAAGTAACAGCTCTAGCTGCAAATCATTGTCTAGAACAAGCTCCAATTAAGTTCATTCAAGGCAAAAGTGAAATAATGGCACTCAGTGCAGAGCCACTGGCTATACTAGAAATGTTCTACTATCAGTTACAGAGGTAAAAACTGTAACCTGCATCTACAGCTTTATTTTCCTCCTTGAGACTGCCTTCATCTCAAAGTGGAAAAAGACTCGGTGACAGCCTTTCATTTCAGAAGCACTCTAGAGCTACATCTGCTTAAATCCTTGCAGCAATGACTATCTCTGCTGAGGGGATGTCTTCTTTTTAATTTCAGATTAAATACCACAAAATCCAGCCCTGATTCAGGTCTGAACCACAATTGTGAGGGAGATCCTCAGCTGTACTTACGTCCTTGAGTGCTGTTACAGAACTGATTTTTATGTAGGTCTCCATGAAGTTCTAACTGCTGCTATACAGTTACAAATCTATCTAACTGATAGTTTTTAAAAGGTATTATTAGCTTCCATTATCAAACTTTAGGTGCAGATTAGTCCCTCATCTTTGTAGTGATTGCAGCTATCAGTTTGCTTCAGAGCCAAGATCTACCTAAAAAGACAACAGGTACCCATGTAGCTGGTGAGAATAAAGCCATAGCTTCAATCGGTCAGCCTAAAATTTTCATTAACCTGGTTCAAAACTGCCCCCTACAGAGTATTTAAATCCCTAAATAAATTCAAAATCTGTGGTACTGGTGTTTAACCTGATTCTGCATACCCACCCTAACATCAGAGTACCTCTCTGGAATTTTCCCCATCATCACAGATAGCATTTATCACTCTCAGTCCCTCTATATGCAGAACACACAGCAATTAGTTGTGGGGTTTTTTTATGTTTTGGTCTTGCACCCTGACACTGTTTGCCTTCAACAACAGTTTTCCCATGGTAACATTCATAACAGTCAGATACGTTAGGAATATATGTAGCGTAGTTTTGTTTGTCTAAATAAATATATGGTCCTATACATCCTTAAGAAAATGTTATCTGGTTAAGAGAAGCTTAGCTTTGCTAATTTGTGTTTACTTGAGTTTTTTAATTAGTCTTGCAAAGTATGTTCAGCATCCTTTTAAAGTAAAGCCTTTTGGACTTCTCTGGCTAGCGAGTCCATGCAGTTTAACTCATTTAGATGCTGGGAAAACGTAGATGTAGAAACAGAACCACTGTCTTATTGCAAATGGAGATGTGACTGCAGCAAATGAGGGTACCTAGACATCTTTAAGACTCTGCTCCTCATACCTCTATTGACAGTGGTCTGCGTGTGCTGCACCAGTTTTTTCACCAGCTTAAGAGTTAGGTGTTACTGCATGCTGCACTGCTTAGACCAAAACTGGGGTACTGTGCCCCAGTTACTTTGGTTGGGTTAGCCTCCTGTGCTCACTGCTGTACACTGCAGGGGATCCCACAAGAGCACAGCTTCACTTCAGGTCACTTCCTCATGCCCGGAGGGTACCTTGGTGATTAAAGCAAACCCAAGCTGTCTGGGATGAAGTCCAGGCGCTCCTCACCGCTCTCTGCTCTCCATCTGCAAAGCTGGTCTATTGCTGCTGGTGGAATGGACTCGGTGTGGGCGCTCAGATTGCTGCAGCATCCTGACCACCCATCCTCAGCTAACTGTACCGCAGCCAGTGGAGTCAATGTAAGCCAAAACTCAATCAAGCCAACGACGGAGTGTGTTTCTCGGGGCCTGGGCTCTGTTTCCTCTGCGTCTTGAACAGAATGAGTATATGCTGGCACTTAGCAAAAGACACATACATAGTAATTAACACACATTTGTGAATGTCCTGTGTAATTCAGCTTTGCTTAAAAAAAAAGATATTTGATAAGGCAATATAGAAACATTTCCATTTACCAATACAAGAAAATACATACATAATTAATAACTTCTCTGTGTGGGCATATATACAGAAAGTTGTATCAAACCTACACTTTACTCTTAACAGACATAACTGATTGCAAGGACTCCAGACCACTTTCTTGTCTTGTTTAGTTGCAAGTTTCAGTAGGACTGGGACTGTGAAAAAAAATCTAGAGCACACTTTTCAGATTCCAAGGGACTGGCAGAGCCTTTGCAGAGGGAACTGGTGAGCTAGAAAGAGTTCTGGCCTGAAGCCATGAGGAAGATATAACTTGGAATCTGCAATAAAGTCTTAAAAATGAATTAAACAAAAAAAAAATTGTTTAATTCATGACATTTTAATCATTTCAGAGCTTACAAAAAGATGACATTCCCAAGGCAGGGTGATTTTAATGATGTATTTTGGCATGATGTGCTTTAGAAATACACTCTGCAACAGCAGCACTGAGGAAGATATCATAGCTTTGATTTAATTTGTAATATGCAATAGTATGTGCTTCTTTTGATGTTCTGAACCAACTGTAATGTTGGTAGTGTCAAATGTCTGTGTTATTACAGGTGACTCTTATTACCTGAGCATTTTGGTATTTCATCATGTAGGGCATTTCAGTACTCCAACATTTTGTGAAGTCCTTTGCATCTGGCTCTTCAGGTAAATTATTACCTGAAAAAAATAATGAAAAAGAAATACATAATTCATCTGGTCAAAAATTCCCATTTCAAGTGAATAGCTCATATAAAAATCTTTCAGCAGTTGCATACAGTCATCAGAAAAAGCCAAGACTGACTTACGTTCCATAAAATATTCTTGCTGTGATTAAGACATTTTCTTTTGATTAATAATAATTATTGTTACTAGTACTATTATTGTTGCTTATTATTCTTTACTATTGCTTTCACTATTGCCATTGCTACTACTACTGTCATTGCTGCTACTTCTATTAATATATAAGTATTGCTACTGGCTACTAGTAGTGCAATTATTACTATTATTCTTTTGCTGATTATTATTCCATGACAAAAACAAACATTTAAAAGCTTTAAATAAAATAAATAAAAAACAAGATATACTAATAATTTTTAAAACCCTCTTAGTGTCTTACACATCTTGATACCCTAGTGTGAACTTTTCCATTCTTGAAAGACCATCAAGTTTAAAGCAGGAATAGCAATGCGATCTTCATTTGAGTACTATAAATCTCTGACAGTGTGTTTAGGAACATGCTTAAACTTTGGATTATTTCTGTAGCACAATGAATCAGGGAAGTGATTTCTCATAAAAGACTGAAATATGTGTTTACTCTATCATTAAGACCTTATGAACAAACAGAAGAAGCCTAATATGAAGTTGTCACATGAGAAGCAGAAAGATGGCTTTGCATCTATTTGAGATAAGTTATGCTTCAAATCATGTATGAAGTTTTAGAAGCGGTTATTATACACGTGTAAGTACATTCCCTTCCTTGATGGTCATGACTTCTAGCTTCTGACTCTTTAATGTTTAAAGTGAGTAATACATGTTTATAGTTAGAAAAATGACTGTATAAACAATAACTCAATGTTCTGTAAAAAAAAATACTAAATCAATTTTCCCTAGTCTCCAAATGAAAGCATGATTATTCTCACTGAAAGTATTTGAGCTGTACTAATACCTAAGTCAGCTATATTATTTTTGCTTCCTGGAGCAGTTTGCTCTTTAAACAAATTAAGGTTCTGATTCAACAGGATTCTTCCTCTTTAATAAACACATAAGTACATCCTTAAATTTTATTAACATCTATTTCCTCGAAGCTAAATAAAATAAAGAACGCTTTCCAATAGCCTTTTTAATACGGTTGTGCCTACTGGGCAAAGTGGTAACTAACCCGACAAAATGAGGGCCAAATTATGAAGTAATTTGAATGAAACTCCTGTTGACCTTAAGAGGATTTTTACCTGATTAAGAATAATGGAATTTGGAACCAAGTAAATGCAATTCAAGGGGCAAACTAGAGCATGCTGCTTGTACTGCAATGAGCCTCCCTTCTAGGGCGTCACATGTGTGTGTGCAGAGCACAGACAAGTGCAGGAATGGTATCCCATTTCTACTCTACCTGACTGCATTTTAGTGCTTACTTATTAGTCAGGCTGGAGGAGACAGGCAATGAGCGGGAAAGTTCTAATTAGCACATATATTTTGCTTTTGATAACTGCTCAGAGTGGTGGATAGAACATTACCTACATTAAATGCATTTCATACATACTCCTAATTGTTACAAAAGCTTACTTTAATGAAGTATTTAATTTAGATATAAAATTGTTTTCAGCAAAGTACCGAGAGTTGAATCTGCTAATAAGCTTTGTTCTGGTTGAAAACGAAACGGAACCACGAAGTCCCAGAATGCCAGAAATTGGACAATAAATATTTTTGGCACAGTTTCAAAGGTGCCTAATGCCAGACATAGACATGTAAAAATAATGGCAAGCTCTACAAAGATTATAAAAGAAATAAAATCACAGTTCGTAATTCATATAATCATGCTAAATAGCAGGCTTATAAACCAATTCATATAATAAAATCCACATGTAAAAGTATCTGTGATTTCATTCAGTTAAAGATGACAAATATTAGAGCTCCCTTTGAAAGCAAATATATCTTGCAAGCTCAAGGACGATGAACAGTTGCGTTGTGTTCACACTTAATGGCATAACCTCTGCAAGTCTTTTCACAGATATGATTTTCAAATAACTTTTCAAAGAATGTGAAATTCAAAAGTGTTCAGAATGTATTTCATCTACTGAGTATCCTTTATTACAACTATTACTGCTTCAAGTTTAGATAAGATATTTTAAGATCTGATTTACAGTCCCTTCACATGCAGAACTCCCAGTCAACATGATTTTCTTGTACTAGGTCATACTAGCAAATGTCTGAAACAGAGCTTGAATTAATCCTATTTGAAGGATATTAAATATATATATCCCCTTTCTTAAAATAAAAATATTTCATTAAATACGTATAGAAGGTGGACAAACCCCAGAATTTCTACTGTAATCACTGTGATGACTTCAAACAGTAGGATTCAAGGTCATTCCCAGCCCGCTTTGGCTGCATAGAGGCACTCAGGTAAAATTAATGTGTCTTGAATTTTAAAAACACATTTGGGAACTGCTATTTTGGAGCCAGTTGGGTTTCTAATGAATATTTTTGGGGTACTCTGCATGTTCCAGTGATAAACTGATCCGTAATCAACCAGTCAACCAGTGAAAAGTAAGGCTGTAATAAGTCAAAGGTAAAGTGCAGGTGGGATGTGTGGGAAGAGAAAAATCTGAAATAAAGCTTTAATTCTTTTTTAGTCAAAAACAAACTAGAGTAAAATGTGCTAGAAAAGGCTGAATTTCCAGCACAGGTAGCACATCAAACTGAGTCCTGCTAAGAATAAAGGAGGTTACTGGGAAATACGAATAGCATGTCTAGGAGTTTTGCTTTAGGGCAAAATATGTATTTTTGTTATGTCTGAGTTATTTTATTAAACCATATACATTTATCAATACTAGATCAGTTCTTTCATGCCAGACAAGCAGAAAAAAATAATGTAACACACTTAATGCTTGTTGATGATTTTGCTTCTTTATGATAGATAGTCCTTTGACACTTTTGTTTAATAATCTTCACTTTAAGATAGGTAGACTTAACCAAATGCACAACAAAAACTTACTTATTCTTATTTTGCTAACTGCCCATCTTAGTAATTAATTCTTCAAAACATCACAGCCTCTCTTATTTTCACAAAAGATCTATTACCGTGGTACACTGAAATCAGTGAAAAATAACAATATTTGGCACACTGCTAATAAACCAGTATTGTCTTACTGGTAGCTATTTGCTTATTTGCCTGTACTAAAGATGTAAACAGTTTGGTGCTGTCTCTTCTCTGTTTCATGCTTGATTGACTCGTGGCTAGCAAATCAGGTCCTGTGACACCAAGAAACTTCCACAAGTGCAACTATTTGTCTCCTATTCTGTAAAGTAATGTACTAAGTGATACTCATCTGATATATATGTTGACAAATCATAAGCTTTCCTGTTTGGTTTGTTTGCTTACTCTGATTTACCAAGAAAACTTACAGAAACGTTTTGTGTGTTCACGTGAGATACTGCAAGGAATCTGATTATCTGAAAGTACTAATTGTCAAAACTTTGAAAATAAAGTCTCTTTGAAATGCCTGGGGTTGTCATCCAAAAGCAGAGGAATCCACGCATACTCATTAGCTAAATTTCTCATCTTGACCTATACATCCTATTTTTTCTGGGTTTTAGGAAAATAACTTCTGGAGTATGCAAATTACTTTCCCTTTTTGTTGTAATATAACTTCAAATTAACAGTAAAAATAAATCATTACATTATTGCTGAGAAAAGTGCAGGCACCACACATATTTCTAACAATCTATAAATGCATTCCTACAAACTTGTTTATTGGATAAGTCTGGCCGTAAACTGGCCAGGACACAGAACTTTATATGAAATGAGCAGAACATTGAACAAAAACATTATAAATCCATAGTATTATATTTAAAGTAAAGTAACCACAAACTCCTAAACATGTATCCCAAAACTCACAATCTTTGTAATGAAAGGAAAAGACCACATCATATAACTGTCTCAGCCAGGCAATTTGGCATTTAACTTGTTTATTTTTCAGTTAAACAAAATCCAAATATCTCTGGGGAAGACAATGCTAATAACAAACATAACCACATAAGCTTTGTGTATGAAATTCAATTTTAGCTTTAGTAGGGCCTGTCAAATTGGAAATTGTAGTAAAAAAGCCAATAAACCTTAATCAAATTCTATCACACAGAGAGATTGGGCATTTTGTTTTTACCCAGTTAGCTCCAGAATTTCTGATCTGATCCCAGGTCCCAAAATACTTACATAATCCTTTGATATTATTCTTAGCTTTGCAAGTAATTTACCATACTTTTTAATTAGGAAATTCCATCTTAATAAGAGAAATCCTGATTAATGAGTACATTTGAGAAAACAAAGATTATTTGCGTTTTGATTTTCTGGTGATGTTAAGAATTTTCTTGAGTGCGTGATTCCTTACAGGTAGAACTGCTGTTGATTTCCCAAAGACCAGGAGCAGCCTGTTCCTGCTGTAGCCACCTGCGGTTTCCTGATTTTAAAGCTCTCCTGAAGACACTTCTTTAGAATTTCTTTCAAAGGTATGGGTATTGATAAAGATATGGATATCTAAAACAAGTCTTTGCTTCTTCACACTGTGCCTAACTGCTTTTATCCCACAGACATCATCTTTTGTTCTTTAACACATGCTTTCCTTAGTTTAGAATTCACATCTTTATTCTTTGAGTGTTGCATAAAATTAGACCCTAATACTTATCAGAGTTTGAGTGGGATGTTTTAGCTTCATGCTTCCCTAAAACTTTATTAGGCTTCTACACAGTAATAGGGGTCCACACATAATGCAGGACCTGACTCCCTTCAATACTCCTGTGACACAAATCTCTTTCATTACTTGGCAATCTTAATCTATTCTTTCTACTCTCACCCTCCATAATTTTTGCAGACTGGCAGAGTTACAAGACACTTTGGTTTTTTATTTGTAGTTGCTGCTGTAGTACCAGAGCAAGTCCAAGAGGTACTTCCATTCCTCTAATTTCATAGCACACATACCTGCAAAAGTGTCAGCTCCTGTTGGGTGCCATAGTGAAGAAATCACACAGGTTCTGACTTTTAAAGATGAGTGGACTACATAAAGTATTGAGGGGAGACAATACTGAACTGAAACCATTAAGCATGTAAAAAATGTTAGTCTCATCCACTCTGAAGTCTTGCTTGGGCATTCAAGCAAGACTTTTCCTCATTATATCATTGCTTTTCTAAAAGGCTTTTCAGTTATTACCTTAAAACACACTACATACATTTTCACATTTTGAGCTAAATTCTGTCTTCAGATGAACACAACCAGCTATCAGTTTCAGCAGAATGTTGCATGAGACTGTTTACATGCTCTGTGCTAGAAAGCTTCTGGCTTGATTGAAATCACAGAAAAAGCCTTCATAAGCTTCCAAAAAGACCATAAAGGCAAGAGCTAGAAGCACCCTTGTTCTTTAACCCAGATCTCAAGAAAGAGAAAGAACACTTCACTGGTTCTCATAATTGTGACAGCACACACATAAAATATTTTCATTTGAAAAAGGGTCTGGTTCTCAACCACTTCAGATCCACCAACCAACAGCTCCTTCAGCTCTTACACATGTCCCAGCAAGTCATTTCACCTGACCATGAAAGCAAATAGCAGAATGAAAAGAACAGAGGTGGGAACTCCTCCATCCACAGCCTCAAAACCACCCTGGTGCCATTGGACTCCTGACACCTATCACCCACTTTGAGATCGAGCTGGACTGGCCCTGTTACATGAAGCTCTACGAGGGATACATTCATTCCTGTACATGGTCAGAACAGCATATCTCCATTTCTGAAGCGGGTCTGTTATAAGGAGCTGATATCTGGTTCATTATATTTTTTTTTAAATCTTTGAAATGAGAATTAAGATCTACCCATCTGTGTACAATTAGGAGCAGCAGCTCGGCATAAGAGGGTGAGGAACTTTTAATGGGTGTTTATAGGTTGAAAGCATCAACCTCTCTTTTAAATGAGAGAAGCAGTAAGAGAAATAGTAAGCGCTAAAAGATAATTCAAAGCACCCTTAGAGGGGGGAGATTCAGTATTTTTGAAGCTTCAAAATGCCAGGCTTTCAGAAGACCTCTGTGTTCCAGTATCACCAATAAGGAGAATGAGAAAAATGCTTTTTAAAATTATATTCTGAGGAAGAAAAGGAAACAAATTGTAGCATTAGCATTTTTGAACTGCTCGGGAGGTTAAAAACATTCCAGAAAAGGGTCTAGATTGAGATATGTGAGGCAAAACCAAGTATTTCTCCATAAATTGGCAACACTAGCATGAAGATAAATACTTAGGTGGGAATTTAGGGAATAGGGCTTGGTTTTTTTCTTTTTTTTAACAGGAAATACTGTTTAGGCATTTTATATAGGGGGTTCTGCATTTGTGAAGGATAATTTGCTCTAAAATATGTGGGCAGCCAGCCTAAATTCTCTAATTGAGTAGTTTGCTTATAACCCCAGGCCATTAGGTGAATGTAAACTATTACAGGCTTAGTAAGAAAATAGTCCCATTAGGATTTTTGTATTTGTATGTGGTTTGGGGTTAGTGTAACTGTTTCCAAAATGATGGATTAATGAAAAGGTCTTTTTTTCCAAGTGTTCAAATACCTGCTTTGAAATATCCAAACTCAAATTAAGCTGAAGTGTTCTTTTTTTTTTCCTGTCAAAAATTACCAGATCAAGGCTTAGCTATTAGTTCCAGGGTGAGTTATCTAGGATAAATTACAGGTATATTTCCAATCTTTGCAAAATAAATATTCCTACAGACACACCCAATTCAGTTTTTCTCCTTAATTTTAAGTGTCAGCTATTAGCACAGTAAAAATGTCCTCTGTCCTGTGAGAAAACAGTGGCATTTTTGGAAGTGTAAGTATTTAGCCTTCATGCTTTGCAGACCACTTTCTGCTACATAATATATCTCTCCATTGAATAGTCCATTGCTTATCCTGTTACCAGGCAAACCTTAGCCTATAACATTTTATTTTACATAGGTACTGTCAGTACATAATATGGTAAGATATTAAGAGGAAATATAGCTTTAATTAAAATTAGTGGGCATGAATAACCTTCGTATAAAGACGTTAAAAGTCAGCCCTAAGTTCAACTTCAAGCATTTAGCTTCCCTCGCACAAAACCTGAGAACCAAACGTTATGAGAAACTCCAAAGTCTACAAAATTAGCAAAGTCCTGTAACAGCTCTGTCACAGAAAAATGTAAAGTACAGGTGTCAATGGTGCCTAAATTCCAAGGGAGAAGTGTGACCATAAAGACAGTCAGTTCTCCAGACAAAGTAAAGGAGGGATGCAAATGTAGCTCAGTATCCCTTGGACCATGGAAAATACCTAGCCAAAAAAAAAAAAAATAGAAAAATTCCAGCTCTGAAGACTGCCACAGTTTCTGTGTGAATTGTCAAGTTGATCAATTTAATAGGAACTAGAAGGATTAAGAGAAGCAGATATCAGAACTCTTTGCATCCAGGCCAAGTAAAACTGAAGCAAAACTTCGGAAAAGGAAGCCACAAACTGAAAAAGGGATGGTATTGCAACATACAAATAATCTGGTTGCTCAGGCAGTTAGAGAGTTAGAGAATAACCCAAAGAGCAACTTTCCATATAATTAAGAAACCATGTAAAGAGGATTTATTAAACATGGAATGGTCACATGGCTTATTCTGTTTCTCTTCTAATATCAAAAGGTCATAAGTTATCAATGGTTTGCCATTATATCAGCAACATATGGATTTTGTTCATTAAGCAAGTGATAAATACAAGGTCCCTATTTCAAGGGCTTTAGAAAATTAAAAGCATTGTAAATAAAATAAAACAACACACAAATATGAAGAGTATGAACACAGAATAAGCACAGAAATGCAATCAGGAGGGAGGACTGTGTAATAGTAGGTTGCCCTGTATATACCTAGAAGATCTGATGTTAATTGAAAGGAAAACTAGTAAAAGTAAAAAATTAAGGATTATAATCTGAATAGGTTACCAGGAAAACCATGAGAGACAAAACGTGAAGATTTCAGTTTTGGGGTTGTTTTTTTTTTTTAAACTTAATCTTCTTGGCATCACAAACCAACCTACTCCAAACTTTCCTTCTCACACCCAAAGTCCTCCACAGGCATTTCCATGTTCTCATCCTCTCTGTCCCATGCTGTCTGCATAGAGACTGAGAACTTGGGAATTCCAGAGAAACATTGTCCTAGGTCTCCTGCAGTGCCACGGCCTGAATCCACATGATTACAATTGGATTCACATGATACACAATTACAGCTACAGGCAACTGCAATGAAAGGGAAAAGAATATTCAAATCCACTCTAAAAAATTTATAGATGTGCAGAGAGCACATCTGCCATGGGGAGATGGAATGTGTTCACTGCAGACAGATCCTTAGAGAATTGACTTCCTAAGGCTTTACACATTGCCACTCAGGTTATGTGTAATAAGAGGCTTATTTATTGGAAAAATTGGAAAAAAGCACATCCCTAACTTAGGGACATGTCCTCCTAAATTGTTCAGCCAACAACTTTTAATATTTGGGGGTTTCGTTTTGGTTTGTTTTTTGGTGTTTTTTTTTTATTATTTGGGGAAAACAAATTTTTTCATCAATGTAAAAGCTTAACTTCTGGTGTTTAAAATTTTCAAACATTGGTCAAAGGCAGATAGACAAGCATTTGGTGTGAACAGTGCAAGTCTGAATATCAAGGACAATGAGGTCTTCTAGGAGGTGTTGGAAACCTTAGCTGTACAAAGTACAATTTGCAGTACTTAAAGATTAAAATTCATATGCAGATGGTTTGATGGCTGTAACTGTGCAAATGTAGGTGTTTTCCTGGAGTCATGAATTAATTTTCAGTTGTTTGTTTGTGTTTCCTCTTCTGACATCAGGTTGTGGGCAAGCTTAGCCTTTAGCACCATTGTAGGCTCCAGCTTTTGCCATAGACCAATAGAGCTGTGAGTTGTCTCTGCAGAGGAAACCAGCCCTGAACATTGAACCCTGAACATGAAAACAAATTAAATTTTTACAAACTTCATCAAACACCTTTGACTTTCCTACAGTACAAAGAGGTAGTGCTAGTAAAGGTTCTCTGCAAGAAGGCAGCTGCTGCTCCGAGGAGCCTGATATCCTCCTTAAGAGCACTTGCACTCTTCCCAGAAGAAAAAGTAGACTTTAAACACTCGTTATTTTTCCTGTGGTGGTACTTATGAATTCTCCAGCCTCTGGTTCTTCCCACCCATCCAACCAACAAAGAAAAACAAGCTCTACAACCATACAGAAATGTCTCCATTTCCACACATGTGATGCAAACATCTCTCTTGCTCATTTTCACTGCCATCACCTTTCCTAGTCCTCACCTTGCCATATAAAGCCCGGCTGTCTCTAAGGTCCAAAGTAAGGAACTGCAGCCTTGAAAATTTGGGACAAGAGGGAAACTTTGCAGATGTTCCTGTACTCAAGCAAATTCTCCTTAGCAGCATTCACATCCTCTCTTCTGTTTGCTAGCTTGACTGTCCTAGTAGAAATGTTTGCAAAATGGAATTTGGAACAAATATTGCAAAATACCTGAAGTAAATCTGCATGTGAGGACCAGGTTTCTTGTGCAGATGCTTGATTTTTTTTTTTTAAGTGGCATTAATTGCTCAACTCTGAATCAAATAGTTCTAATCGATCAGCCTTGGAAAGTAAATACTGAGAAGCAAATTATAATAGAGGCATCGGATACTAAACTTTGTTAAGAAAATTGATGGATATTTATTACCTTCAGAATTTTTATGAAGGAACTCCAGATGCTGAATACTTCTGAAAATCAGAGCCACTTCTCACTGCAAAAAGATGGAGTTAGTTGCCTTCAATCAAAATTCTATTTTGCCCTACAGAATTTCTCAGTGGAGAGACTGCTTAGGACAAGCTAAAATCAAAATAAGTGTTAGCTGTTAATCATTTTTCAGCCTAAGAAGAATTTGGCAAAGTAATGACATGGAGGGGATGAAGATTCACAGACAAAATATTTTTTTAATTAAACCTCTATCCGATTTCTATGGAATTCCAATATATTTTTCATCTGTTCAGCTTTTCCATAACTTCACTGTGGATGAGCTTCATCTCTTGTGCTAGTGGAGGAGCCCCTGGAGCAAAGCTTGTCTGCTGGTTCTGCGTAGGTAGCTCAGCCTGGCCATGCAGGAACATGCCCCATGGCACATAAAGCCTTTTAGCAACTGTGAGCTGCCCTTTGAGCTGTCTCCCATCTGCCGCTGTCCCTTTGCAATCATGTTCCCCTCAATCTCCTCTTAGACCTTTTGACTTTAAATCTTAATGTTTTGTAGCTTTAAACTGTTCTTTGAGACTGTGGTTAGAGAGTGATGAATTCACAAGAGACCTGATTTTAAAAGTACAGGCTGGACATAAACCTTACCTACTATGTAGTTGTATCATGGATACAGGAACTGTATCTAGCTTAAACCCAGGGAAGAAAGCCCCAGGATCAAAGCCAGACTTTGTAGACATATTTAATTATGTATTACTGGTAAAGCAATAAAAGCTTACAATATGGGCTCTATTCACAAAAAGGACATTGTTTTGTCATGTTCTTCTTGTAAATTCCTTACGCATGACTCAAAGTGTCATTTTACATGAGATTCATAAAGACAAATGTCAGTTCTACATGGGTGTACCAATGTGTTACAGGGTTTAATCAAAAGCAAATGTGTATGTTGAAATCGTATGTGTCATTAAGAGCATTTTTGCCCATAAATTGGAACTCCTGTTATGGTCAACAGCCTGAGCTCCTATGCAATAAAGCTGCACTAGGCCTTCTGCATTTCCTGAAAAAGTATAGCAAACCATTTCAAAATGCAGTTATTAAACACAATGTTCTCTAAGGGAACATTATCTCAGGGAAGTATTTTGGGAAGAATCTCCACACTTTGCATTCGTACTGTCAGAGAAAAAGTCTTGAACCACACACAACACTAGAGACCATCCTAGGAGAGTTCAGGTTTAGCCTTTATAAGGAAATTAATGCAGATGGTGGGTCAGAAACTTATGCTGAAATAATTAGGAGGGAAAAACTGGGGAAAGAGTTGAAAGTCAGAAAAAGGAGGATAGGTATATATTAAAAGGGTGTCAGGTAGAAGGCTGACAACATGCTGAATAGTAATTTTCATAACTACCACAGCAAAACATCGATGCATCACAACTGTGTTGGAAAAAAAAAAAAAACACAAAGATTGCTTTTAAATGCTGCCTTATGGCAGTAGAAAAATGCAAATAAACCAGAATCTTTAAAAATATTAATTACAGTAACACTAATGGTTGAAGACAAACTTACAGGAAATAGAGATGTTGCAATAATTCTTTATGTGGCATATTTAATCTTCCAGGTTATTGTGATTTATAACTGTAGAACACGAAATTTCAGTTAGTAAATAAACTCCCATGAACTCAAATGTACGATTAAAGGGATAAAAGTGAGTAAATAATAATCAGATTAAGGTTACTGAGAAGAAATCAGCACCTGAAAGGCAAAAGGACCCAGGGTTTACCTTGATTTTTAATGGATAGTTAGAAAACCTAAAAAAACATCACAGAGACAGCCAGGAAGAAAACTGATAGCATATGTTCAGAAAGAAAAGGCAAGCACACATCACTGCTGGTTTGTTAAATACTTCATCGAACATACATTCCACGTGTATCACTGGCATGTGTCAACTTTGCATATGAGACCAAGAGAAGTTCATCTGCTATGAAATAGATACCTGGGGAAAATCAACCAGTTTTAAAAGGTAATTAACACTAATGAACTGCATTTTATTCTTGGAAAGCAAAGGCATTCAGACTTCAATTCTTAATTCTGATATACATGTTGGTTGATACCACTATAAAATCTTTTATTGTGAAACTGAGTGAAAGTCAGTTTCCATTTACTATTTCTGTTCATCTGTCTTTCAGTTGCTCAGAGGAATTTGAAATTGAAAATCTCTTCCCCATCAGCTTTCCCACACACAGGGACATCTGTTTGGGTTAAATATTTGTCCTACAGGAAAATACCATCAGGCCCATACTCCTTTATGTACATTCACCTTTCCCAGCCATTCCATCTCCCTCTTCTCCCATCTTATGCATTTCCCCAGACTGGTGAGGTGCTTGGCAGGAACTGTAAGGACAGGGAAGGATTTTAATCGAGGATAGTGATCTTCCATCCATACAGACAAGGACCCAAAATGAGAAGGCTTTTCTTCATTCCTGGAGCTGAAGATGTTACCTCGGTCAATAAAAATAATTCCTCACTGCCAGTGAAGGGCTGAACTGATCCCTGCATTTACCCACTGAGGCTATTTCTTGCTTTGTGCACAGCAGTGAGTTTCATTTTACAACTTTGGTTCTCAACACTGGATAGCTGGAGTTTGGGCTCTCTACTTACCAAAGCCGGGGAGAAGACAGGAAATGGTGGTGCAATGGTGCAAGGCAGCATCCAGTGAGACCTTGTGCTGGGACTAGCTGGTGAAGCTCTCATGTGGGCCAGGAGATTAGACAGGTCTGCAAAATACATCTTCCCTGAGTTAAAGCCCTTTACATCCATAGGATAGTTTTGATGTGCCTGGGAGCTGTTCCCACTTGGAATACAAAGCGCCCATTCTGAAGCAAAAGTTATCACTTGCTTTAGGTGTCACTGGCACTGGCTCAAATTTAACCTTTTCTACACAGTGTAGGGATAGATATTCTTGTATCTGGTTGGAGCAGTGTTCTCTATACCTTTTTGTTTAGAAAAACATTGCATAAAAATCACATTAGGGATTTTTTTAGCCTTTTTCTTTCCTTTTTCCCTTTATCCCACGTTAGAATTCAGTTCAGGTATATGTAAATTATCCCACATAAAACTAAACATAGCCATGACAAAGAGATTAGATCAGATTGTGTGATGTTTTTTGAGAGCTGCAATTAGATGGCCAGCAGCTCCACTTGTAAATACCAGACTTAAAAGGCCAGTGAATGCTTCCTCCAGGAAAGCGCCTTCAGAAAAAAAATATACCTTGTTTGCCAGTTGTGCTCAAAAATAACTTCAGATGTCTCATTCCAATTTAATTGTATTTTTACCAGTGAATAAATGCATAATTTTAGGAAATGCTGAGAGGTTTGTGGTTTTTCCTTAAGTTAAAAAGGATTACCAAAAGAGTAGGATTCTCCTTAGAATGAAATGTCCTTTAGTGAGGGACTCACTGAGGACTGTGCCTCACAGCTGGTAAAGCTTCATTTTGAGGCTTTGAGTTGTGCTTATCCCTTGTGCTGGTGCTCTGCAAAGGAGTATATATATGTAACTGAGATTCCCAGTGACCTCATTAGGCTTTCACTCATTAGTTCAGGTCCTGGGTGAGAGGTGTGCCAGCTCTATCATGACTTACGTGTGCTGATACACAGCAATGCTCTCTTGAGGGTCCCAGCTGATTCAATCACTTGCTCCAAGGAAGCTTATAGTGGAGGAGAAAAGAGCTCCCAAAAAAAAGGTGAGGAGAAAAAATAGCAAATATTAACGTTCAGCCACAGGGAGACAACATTAACAAACGTTCACATTGAATCCTTTTGCCTCACAACATTTTCTTGTCTAGGTAGTTAAGGTAAACAGATCATGCCATGAACAAATGAAACCTCCAACAACATTTTGCACAAATTGTTGACTGTTTTAATAGCAGTACACACACCTTGTCCCCTACTTTTATTCCTGCTAGGATTATTTGGCAGAAAACAGGTTTAAGATGCTTAATGGGAGAAAGTACAGCCCCCACAGGATTCAAAAGTTGTTTCTGGTTTTGCTGTGAAATCCCTGTCTCAGGCTAGTCACCCAGGGCATGTCACTGTTTCTCCATTTCTCAGATGAAGATAATACAACTTATCTATTTTACAATATTACTGTGATAATTCCTAATTTTCCAGAATTAGTTTTGCATGATAGGATGAAAAGTTGTATAGAAGAGGAGGAGAATATGATTTTTAGAAGTCTGCCTTTTCTACTTATTTCACTGAAATTAGTCCTTTTAGGAGGCTTCAGAAAAGTGATACTTGAATTAAAATTTACTAAATAATGCATTCATAACTTAAATTCTTCACAAGGGAAATGAGAAGAGAGACATCATGTTCTTGTACACATATTTTGATAATAAAAGAAAAATACTCCTGACTTACATTACATACTTGGAGAATTATTTGCATATGTGAGGAAGAGCTACTGACTTTAAAAAGCAAAAGAAAGGATGATTCTCCTACATAACATCACAGGATAACAGAGTTCTCAATTTCCCTGTAATATTTTGTGGGGTTTAAGATTTATGCTTACATTTTATGTTCTTGTTCTGCATGGTTATTCTTTTGTGCTCTAGGTCTTTAGAATTCAGTATACTCTGAATTTCTCTTCTTACAGAAGCAAGAGTCCCCCCAAAAGCTGGAATTGTTCAAAACCTCACAGACAGCCCAGACAGTCTTTTAGCAACACAACCAGTGCTTTGCTTTTCAACCAGGGAGTCATGAACTCATGTCAGAGCATCTCAGGCACCTGCTGTTCCCACACTGCTGAACTGGAAAAGGTCTTGAGGGGCTACTAACAGAATGAGGGGTGGGGGTTGAAGCAGAAATCCTGAGAATTACTAGTTCAATGATAAGGTAAAAGCCTTCTAACAAGCAAAATTCAAAATATCGGTCTGTATCTTTTGAGTTTTTCAAGACCGTGCCAAGGCAAAGTGTGGTAGCTATCCTGCTTCAGCCAGCAAGGCTGTTTGATTTGGCCACTCAAAGCTCCAGCTAACAAAAAGTCCAGCCTGTCTTTCAGGGGTGAATGGGTAGAGACAGAAAAGGTTACATGATCCCTTTCAGCACAGAATTGCTTTCCCCTTCCCCAAATTCTAATTTGAATAACAGTTGCTGCTGACAATGCATAAATTTGCCACCCTTTTGATGGTGGGTTGTATTTTAATAGAGATTGTAGGAAATACAACTTCTAGTCAGAATGTTGGATTATAACTTGGGTTTAATTTGACCTTCTTAACAGCCATATTTTATAGGGATGAAGTTATGAAATGACAGCAAGATATATGCATACAGTAGGGGAGGGACAAGAGGTACCCTATCAAATGGCAGCACAACAACTGTGTCCTCATGACAGTATGAAGTCTGATATGTCATATGTTCATCAGTCTAAGATTTACATAATAAGAGAATGACAAACCTCAAGCTAAAGAATTAATTCTTGTGCAATACCTAGCTCAAAATAAATGCAAAATATTTTCATCAGAGGTCCTATATCACTAGATATATTACTTATTAAAACATCTTTCTACAAAAGAAGAAAAAAAATTGCAAAGGAAGGCTCTTGCAGCAACTATAAACCAGATCACTTTGCAACATCTGCTAGCCTGGAACTAAATGTGTGTTTGACAGTAAGGACAGAGTAATATTTCAGTCCACAAAATACCTCTCATTAACCCATTTTTCAATTATACCTGGTGTACATATGTCCAAAGCTACAGAGCACATCTTGTAGGAAAGCAAAGAGTTTGTAACCATGCAGAGCACCTGCACACCATCCCCCAGTCAAGTTGCACCTTTTTGTAAAGCCTTATGTTGAGCACTGGAGGCTTCGCGCTGCTTTCTTTAACACTGTTTTCTTCAACCCTGCTCTCTGCAACACCAGCCCCGACCGTACCATTGTCTTCTGCTTGCCCCAAGACTGAGGGCGTACCAATTGGAAACCCGAAGAACACATTTGAGAGACCAATGAGCGACCAAGCTATGCAACACCAGCAAGAAACACACTTGAGTTTTACAACACAGCTATCATGGCTTCCTTGCAGATCTCTTCTGGGCACTGTTAATTTCTCTCATTTACTGTACGGAACTCTCAGCTGGGGTACTCAGTATCACCAGAACGGTGAATGGGAGAAGTTTATAATACACAAAAGAAATGGGCTGGGAACCAGTTATAAATGTATACTAGCAGTGTGAGAACCCAGTGGAAGAAACTGTAAACTTGTTTCCAACCTGCTTTAATATCAGTTTAACAGTCAGAGGAAAAAAAGCTTTATTATTTAAGCAAAGTTTAATATGAAGTTTATATTAAAGCTCTGTTTAAATAATAAACCCTTTGTTTCTGATTGTTATAACTATGAAAGATGACTGAGAAATGTTTTCATGCTTTCACGTTGGCCTCCCACCTGCCAGCATCACAGGTGACTTTACTTTCCAGAGAGTTTAGCTCTCAGCTGAAAAGTACCAACTGTAATGAAAAACGCCTGCTAGAATCCCACAACATGCAATAGCTTGTACCACTGACAAAATGCTTGGGCTTTCCATTAATTATTTAAATACTGGTTTAGTTGTGTTGATTTTGAGACCCTAACTTACTTTGAACCTTGAGTTGGGTGATGTGACTGGCAGAATATCAGTTTCTTTTTCAAGTAGATGGGGTCTCATGCAGGGAAGAACATGCTCTCCTGGCAGTATCACAATATAGCCCTTTAATTTCCTTAAGAAAAATCTTTCACTTAAACAGAGAAAGTAGGGTTTTTTCCCAAGAAGAGAGAAATGTCACAGCAGTTTTGAGTAACTCCTAGAAGCATCTTCTGCCAGCCTGACCACAAGAGTCACAGACTGAACCTCCGTTAGCAAGTAGCACAAGGTCCTAACACCTCCATCCTACACGTTTCAGGTGCTTTCCATTTCTGCTAGCTCTAGCTCAGTCCCCGTGGGCTGAATGTCCATTTGTGGCCAGTGTGCAGAAGGTGCTGTCCAGGCCAGTTCATGTGCCCTGGGTTTTGCCTACCATGTGAAGCAAAGCAGCGAAAGGCGTACAACCAGAACATTCTCTTCAGAAGCATACTGAACTACAACTCTATGGTATATGCCCCCCATGCTAATTAATCAAATTCATTCTCTGTTCCATCAAATGAATCTCAACATGTCTCCACCACCCAGATTTTAAATGACCGTGAAGCTTTACCCCCCTGACCACCCAGATGCACTTCTTTACCTCCATGAACAGCTCTGGTCAGGCACCCAAACTACCACTCAGAGAAAGAGTGGAACCAGCTTATGTCCCAGATCCTTGTTTATCTACACACAGCTCACATGTTTTGTCTGAGACTTAGGTAATACAGAAGGATTTATTTCCATATTGATACACTGCTACCTTCTCTCCCTTAAGCATAATGAGACAAAGCAGGGACCTGATTTAATTTCTGTTCACAGCATCAGTGAGATCAACACTCAAACAGTTCAGTCCCAAAAACTATACTCTGAATCCATGCTGAAATATCTGCTGAAAGTTGGACAAAGGATGACCAAATATTTAATCAAAACTTAATAGAAACTCTATACCTTATGAAACAATCAATCTGTCTAGTTTGTCAGACAAGATGCCGTTTGCATTATTTAAAGTAGTATTTAAAATATTTAAATGGGAAGCAGAAGAGACTACTACAGAAGATCTGAAAGCACAGACAATTTCAAGGATATCTCTAAAATGCAATCAAATGGAGGCACTCTTGAGCTAGCTTTAAACTCATCAGACTTGGATACTGGCAACATAGTCAGGGTAGCAGGGTGCTCAGCATGGATGTTACTGGAGTAACATCGACTCCATGCTCAGCATGGAGTCGATGTTACTCCAGTCGACACCAGATGGTGTATTTAACCAGGTTTGTAGAAGGGTCACATAATTTGCACTGAGCTATTAGAGCTCCACCCCTAGTTTGTTTAAAGGTTATTAGAGTGTGTATCACAAATACTGCCTGACTCAAGGGAGGGTGAGGAGTGGGAGGATGCTGTTTGTGTTTGCATTCATGTAGCTCTAATGAGTCACTCTGATTGTCCAGTGAGAGATGCATGGCAACATGTTGTCTCAGGGCCAGTTATAATGAGTCTGTAAAAGGCTATAATCAGATGATTTGCTAATGGGCCTGGGTTATTTTGTCCCTGACAGCCCTTTTTGTAGGTCAAGTGCTGAAACTGTTGGCAAGTCAAGTATAGATCAAAATATTTTTTTCTGTAATTAATACCTAGGGCCAGGTCATTACCTCAGTCACCTGCTTTCTCAGTGAATCATTGTTTCCTTACATGTAGAAGGGCAGCTGTAATACGTCAGGAAAAAAATAGTTTTATTCATCTATTTAGTGTGACCAACAAGGGTGTTAAGTAATGTGCTACAAGGGGTGCAGGAAAATTATTGAGGTTCAAACCCAAATGCTGTATGCAATCCAAGCCAAAGCAAAGCACAAAGTGCCTTGTGTAGTTTGTTTCTCGCACAGGTTCCTTTGGTTCTGCAGTTGTCATTACTCCAGATGCTTCACCTAATACCCCCATCAGGCAGCAGGTCATATCATTCATAAGATTTACTTCTAACAATTTAGAAATTGCACTTGTTGACATCATGCTTGATTTTAGTCCCAGGTCTGAAGTGGAGGCAGTAGAACATCCAGCAGAGCCACAAGCAGAATGTCATCCACCCTAATGCTGCACAAGGACCCTACAGCAAAGCCAACCTGCACTGCTTCTACACCACAGCCACAATTCCTAACTTGGATCTGCAACAACCATCTCTGTCTAGTTTTGAAAGTAGCTGTTCTCAGGTAGCCAGCATTTTTCAAGCCAAACTGAAGTAACAATTTATCTTCTCTTACTTTAACACATAGGTATTTTCAGCTTGTAGAAGGCGCTTTTTCTGGTGGGCTCAGTAATGGAATGAAAATTCTTACAACTGCCTGTGGTGGATTGACCCTGGCTGGAGGCCAGACTCCCACCAAAGTCACTCTATGACTCCCCTCTGAGCTGGACAGGGGAGAAAACATATATTGAGAGGCTCAAGAATCAAGATAAGGACAGGGAAAGATTATTCCACGATCAGCATCACAGACAAAACAGACTCAACACAGAAGAAAGGAAAGAAAACTCTCTAATTTATTACACTACACACCACACACAGAGAAAAGAGTCAAATAATGAGAAGTACAAAACAGCTCTTAGAACACCACCCCCTCACCCTTCCCTCTTTGCAGACTTCACTATTCATGATTTTCTCCTCCCCAGGATGGCACATGGGGGGAAAGGAGGGAAATAGGGAATGGAGGCTTCAGTCTTAAAAATGAGCTGGAGAACTTATATGCATAATCAGCTACTAATGCAGAACATCCATCATTCAAAGAGTCACAAAAGGTCTATGAAAACTTAAATGGAGTTTTTCTATGCAAACTAATGACACAGACCTATCTGCACAGCTATACATTTCTCTACACAAATATAAATAATAGTTTGTAAATTGATATGTGAACTGAGATTAAGTTAATGAAAGCTAAATGCAATTTTAGCTAAAATTTATATTTTAGTTAAATGTTTAGTTTCAAAACATGATGCAGAAAGTACTTTTACAGGATATAAGGAGACATCAAGACATGTTCTAGCATATGGCATTCCACCCTCCAACAGAAAAGCCATCACCCTTCTGTTTCAGTATCTGAATTGTGCCATCTATGTTGTGAAATGCATGGACAGGAGAGTTGTGGGTTACAGTTGTTTAATGTTGTATATATTCATCTCATGTGTGGGGGCTTGGATACGGCCTTTGCCCAGCATCTGAGTTTCTTGAAAGGGGAGTGCTACATACTGCGGAGTCATGCTCCTGGGCTACCGAAGAATAGAGGGAGTTAAATGCTACATAAAGCCCAAGGAAGACAAATGGATATGACAAAGCTTTGTTACCCTTGGAGCAAGATGCAGCAATACACACAGGGCAAGTAGATACTGGATTGCAGCTACATTATTTGTGATTGCAACAATCATAAATAGGATAGGAGAAATGGTGAGATACACATATCTGTCTTTCTGATGCCACATAAAACTGACATCTTGCCCATTTCTTGACATTAAGGATTCTGCTGCTAACTCTATGTTAGGTTGTTTGGGGTTTTTTGAGAAAAAGGAATATTTTTCATGGAGCAAATGGCAAATTTCATGAAGTAAAACTGTGTTTCACAAACAGATATTTTAAAAGACATTGTCAACCAAATAATGCCTTATAAGGCACTAGAAATTATTCAGTGTGTGTCTGAAAAACATCTTCCATTGACTTTTAGCTTTCTAAAATGTTATCATTGTATGAAGTTCAGTGGGTGCATGTGAGAGTCAGGAATACTTTGCCCTACTTTTTTCTTCTCATTTGTGTTTCTGACCAGATTACTCCCCTTCCATTGATATAGGACTCTGCCATGAGAAACAGACCACAAAGATCAGCAGGGCCAGGATGGACAATATAAAAATAGGACCCACCTTTTTCTTTCTTTGTAAGAAAATTACATTGTTTTCTCTCAAAGATGCCAAATCACTTCAAACCGAACCATCTCCTCTATTTGTCATCAGTTCTCATAAACTTAAACATTTTCCTAAGATACCTGTATTTCCAAACATATCATTAGGTAATGGGTCATAGGCAACTCTGTAAATGTAAGTAAACACAGATCGGAGAAGATACTAAAATGCAAGACCCCATTCACTTGCCGATTATGCTTTGTCCGAATCTGATAATTAACAAGTTGTTAATACTCTCCTCTCAAGCATTTTCCATACTTGTCTAGGAAATGACATACTGGCAGAAATGTGAATTTCACATTTGTTTTTAACTGACCAGATCATGAGAGTTAATGAAAGTACAACATTCTTTCCAATGGCAGTTTCCCAAACCCCAAGAGTTGGACAAACCCCAAGAGCTGGAGTGACAGCTCTGATGCATACCCATTTCTGTTTTCCAGATCTTAAGTGTGAATGGATAAAATGATCCCTGGTTTATGTTTGAAATAGTTCTGTGGTGTGGCTGGGGGCTGATCAACATTGCAGTGTGGCCAAAAGTAAATTTGGAGGACACTGAAGCTAATGCAATGTGCCTGTTCAGCTGTGTGAAGACCATGCCGCAGGATTCAGTTAGTCCCTTGACCGTATTTCCTTCTCATACACAGATGAGCTTTGGGACCCTCACACTTCCTTCTGAAAATGTCCTGTTTCTTCCCAAATGATAATCACACTTTGTTGCAGAGTTTATATTTCCCTGGCTTGAGCAGTAAAACAAACCTCATGGAACATAAAAAGAAACCCCTCTGAGCAAAACCCAGAGAAACCAATCTACTGTGCATTCACAGTACCCCAACAGTGGACAAAGAGGTGGATGAAGAAAAAGTCCACACAGATAGGATTGCTCTTGGTCATGCAAGAGCTGAGTGCCTTAGCATGCTTTCTGTATCTTCCTCAAACACTTTATCAGAACTGCAGGCGTGTAACTGCAGATATGCTAACAGGTCTCCCCAGGTTGACTAGCTCATGACAGCAGTGCAGACTTCATTTTGTAAAAAATCCCTGATGTCCCTTTTGACTCTGTTGCTTGTTAGGACTTGCTTCTGCTGGGTTCCTAACGAAAAGGTGACAATGAGTAAGCCTACAGCAAACTGCAGTGATAGCCCATGCTTTGCTTATTTATGTATGTTAACAAGAATACCCAGGTCTCTCAAAATTATAAGTTATGCTACTTTCAGCCTTCCCTCCTTTCCCCTCCCCTGGGTGGCTCATCTATGGCACAAAGCTTTAAGTACAGGCAGATTTCTGGAAAATGGCTTAGAGTGACTAGCAAAAAAAAAAAAAAACCTTCACTTCTTTGTTCAAACAAGGCACTAAATCACATAACCTGGTTGCAGGTACAGAGGTCTGATCCAAATACCAGATATTTCACTGAATTTTAGATCAGGCCCACTGTGACTATTTGGGACAATCAAAAGGTCTAAGCTCTGAGGAGCAGCAGGAAGCATGACTGACTGTAACTGCACTGAGGGGTGAGCAAAACCTAACGTGAACAGGTCGGTTCATGGAAACATCAAGACTGTGTCCTTTACAACTGACTCCTTTTTTGGTCTGACAATTGAACTTTGATGTTCTTCTCCTGTTAGTAAATAGTGGTATGTGTGGAGCCCCTGATGGCAGTACAGATGTTGCTCCTCTCTGCTTGCTATCCTAATAGGACCACCCAGCATGGGTCCAGGTATTGATGGATCACAGTGGGAGATTTCTGGGGAAAGGATTGGCCATTTACTGATTCTTTAATCCAGAAAACTGTATACAAAGAGCTATTTGAAAAGGAAGTTATGATTGAAAATTCAAGAACTCAGAACTTGGGAACTGACAGCTTTAGGACCATTAACACAGCCTTATCCCATCTTGCTCTGCCAGCTGTGATTGCATTATGATGCAGTCATGGAGGATAAAATCCTAATCTCTGTTGCTGCTTGATTGCCTGAACTCATCCAGAGCAGATACAAGTTCCTTGGAAAGTGACTGTACAGTGGCAGGGCTGTACAGTGGCAGGCTGACATCGCTAAAACCCCAACCATTTGCTGGAGAAGTTAAATGCTGGAAATGCTTTGTGAAGCAAGAGCAGGAACAGTCTTAAAGGATAGATGAATGCTGCCTTGATTAATATAGTTCTGCCTTGCTCCAGAACTCCCACACAATGCTAAGCACAACATTTAAATCCAGTTTTTCATAATTGGTTACAAACTGTATTTTCTATGTTAAGGATTTCAAATCCCAGTAACACAGCAATGGGAGCAAGGACAACCGTAGGCAGTCTCTGGTCAGAGAATTACTTAATTGGTATTTAACCCAGAGTCAGAATAGTGCATGAGGAATATGGGCAAGATAAACACACAGACTTTAGCTGATAAGCAAGTGAACATGAGTTCATCTGTGCCTGGGCAATACAGGCCTACAGCAAACATTGTCTGTAATGCAAGCCTCAGTTTTGGTGTTTGCCAACTATCTGCAGTTTTTGTGGCCTCTTTTCATTTATAATAAACTACAGCTTAAAAAAATTGCCAGCTCTCATCACCACTTCAGTTTTGCTGATGCAGTGCCAAGATATTCTTTCATTATTTACTCAATAAAGTAAACAGGATCAGAAATATACTACCAAATATTTTAAATCCCAGTATGCCAAAGAAGGTTTCTTTTAAATGCACTAAAAATCAGAAGTGCTAAAGTAGTTAAAATCCTTGTCAGAAAAATAAGAAGGTTGCCTGAAGGAACATGGTCTGGATCTCTGATAGCAGAAGAAATGAATTCCAGACTGCTTCTCCACCTGTGTTAGTGTTTGGTATGGAAAAATAAACTGCTTGCAAAAATGTATAGGGAAGCAGGAAATCTGGAGTTTAAAATATGGCAACATACACAAACCCTTGCTTTATAATTGTGCGCACTGTAGACCATCTGTCTAGCAGTTAAATACACTCACATTTAAATGAGTAAGTACATTTAATGGACAAAGTATTAAGATCACTGAGGGGTGAAGTTTTATATTTGCAGTGTGCAAATGCCAGAGTGGAACCACTTGTACATTCTCAATACTACACACCTTTAAAATAACTAAGAAAAATGACTACTTACCTGCTGCATACCAAAAACTGGCTCCTCTTAAGCAAATCATTACAAACAGGAGTAGATTGAATTGAGAGCCTGATAGTCTTATGGCCTCCATTCCAAAAGTATAAATCAGACTACAGCTCAGCTGCTGCTGTTAAGGACTCTTTAAATACACTCAAAGAGAGAAAACACGAGGAGGAGCGGTTTAATGGCTTCACTTGGAGTATTCATTGTCATTTCAATCATCTTTTAAATAAGACAGGGCTGGAAAGATATTTCCTAAACACCTTAACTAATAAGTTGTCAGCGTTTAAACAACAATTACCGCACAAAAATGGAAATTAGCTGGTATGATCAAGCCATATGGCTAATATAATTGATTTGTTCAGATTTTTAAAAATTATGGAAAACAAAGCCAAAACAGCAGCATAATGTAATTTACAAATTTAACTAGAGGTGATATGTTCTATTTAGTTCGACAACAAATAACATCTTCCTGGTGTTTTAAATTAAGTATAAAGAGGGAAGGACCAGGTTGGGTCCTAAATAAACCTAATCGGGGAGAAACAAGCAAACACAAAAAAGGCTCGGGACAGCGAAGTCGATGGCTGTTGACCTGAGGGAGTGTTGGTAATGGGGGCTTAGGGGAGACCCTAATCCGGGGAAGCCAGCCGGGTGTCCCTGGGGGCCGCGGTGTGACAGGGGCCAGGGCGAGCCCCCTGCCCGCGGGTCCCCTGGGTGACAGTTCGGCTCGCCGAAAGCAGGCGACCCCCGAGGGGGGGAGGAGAAGCGGCACCCGAAAGTCTCGGGATCGGCTTTCTGAGCGCTTTTTCAGTTGCTCCTGAAACTTTGATTCGATACGTAATTTTTAAGACTCACTCACTGTCAAAGCGAACCGATATTTCCCCTTCTGGTTGACTCGCACTCAGCAAAACAGACGGAAGCCGTAATAAATCTGCACTGGAAAATGTATTTGTGTTTCTCTACTCTGAAGTTTTTCAGAGCCTTTTCTGAGTTGCGGTTTGTCCTCTGCCTGATTACTGCTGCGTGGAGGTTTCTCGATGCGGGCTGAGAACGGCAATTTTGAGTCTGGGCTAGGAAAAGAATGGAAGTTTAGGAAAGGGAAAGCTTCGTTTTCCTGCCAAGTTCAGTAGGCTGNCCCATAAACACACCACAAGTACCCCATAGATGCCTCTGTAGAACAGAGGCATCTGTACCCCGAAACGGTTTTCACCCTTAGAGTAAGGTTTATTTGCATGTTTGTATTCCCGCACAAAACTGCTGCGGTCTCGATGACCACCTCACGCCGGTGGATAAGGAGTTCAGCCCCTGAATGCCAAGAGAAGTTGAATTCAATTAGGTACAAGCCTTATTTGCACTGGAAACTATAGACATGGATTAACTGATCGCTTCACTCCTCTGAAATTCGCTCCCATCCCCAGTAAATGAAAGTCTCATTAAGGTGCTTCGAACAGAGTTTTAATCAGGTGTTAATAAGCCCTGGCCGTCGGTTAGAAAAGGGAGCTTTGGATCCAGCTGTGCGTTTGATAGAGCCCACCCCCACCCCCCCACTCCTGGACGCAGGGCGTGAGAAGCGCTGGCAGGGCAGGCAGGCTGTCTGCAGATGGGCT
Source organism: Heliornis fulica (assembly GCA_013399135.1). NCBI lineage: Eukaryota > Metazoa > Chordata > Aves > Gruiformes > Heliornithidae > Heliornis > Heliornis fulica. The sequence continues at coordinate 262,720 of VXBZ01009120.1, forward strand.
GCGTGGGAGCCTGCCTCGGGCAGGGCAGGGCCGGGCCGCAGAGCGGGACACGCCGCGGGGCTCTCACGGGGCACGAGCAGGGAGGTAGCCTGGCATCCCGGCTCACGGGCTGCGGCTCGGAAGGAAGCACACGAACGATCCACTTTCGGGAAGGGATGGGCAGTGCTGCCCGCTATATCCCCGGGAGGGCGGAGGGCAGTAGAGGGTGTGTTGGCTTGTTTGGGTTTTTCCCTTTAAACAAAACAGACTTCAAGCCAGCGTCTGTCCTTCACGTCGTTTTCCAAAGAAAACGACTAGAGATGCGATTGGATTGTTTACTCCCCTGTCATGAAAGTCCTTGGTGGTGAAAGCTGGACATGAGTGGGAGAGACCAGGGCCGCTCCAGGGCCGGGTATCCGAGCTCCCTTCGAACGACGCGGCAAGTCCCCGGGACCGGAGGCCGGCGATAATGACAGCCTGCGCGGGGATGATTGCTTTTACCTGCAAAGATCATCCGTGATTAATGATTGATCGGGAACTTGGTCTCACTTGCTCGGACCCAACAGGCTGCACAAGGCCTTCAGAGATTGCTTTTATAGTTGTAAAATTGACTTTACTTCCCTGTCTCCTTGGCTCGTTACTATTATCATCTGGGTTTAAATTTCTCTTTTTAAACAGTGTAATCTTTCTTCGGTTGTGCACCCTGAAGTAAAAATCAGGACATCATTTTCACATCAAAGAACTGTCAGCCCTCCCGTATGAATTGCTGCCCCTCGCACCCTCTCTAAAACACTACCCTTGACACGCGAGCACGCGGATCGCGGTAGAGATATATCGTTGTAATCACAGCCTTTGTAATTGAGTTTTGTGCCGGAGAGCCGCCGTGCAAGAGGCCAGCTCGTGGGACGGCTCTCCACCCGCGCTAACCCGAGCGTGGCAGAGACACCCGCACACCCGGAGCGTCCCAGGTTGCTGGTCCTCCGTGCTCCCACCGGCAAGGGTATTGCCGTCGACAAGCGCTCGGTGACCCAATGAGCTGTACCGGACCGCTCCGTGCCCGACTGTGGGGCCAGCCCGCTCCCACCGGGGCACCGCTGCCGGCCGTCACCGCCTCCACGACCTCCTTCGCCGCCACCTGCCCCTTTCCGTAACTCTGTGCCCGGCTCCACCTCTCTGCCCAGCTCTGGGCACGCTTCGCACCCCAGCGGGTGTGACGTGCATGGAGGCCCCGAGGAGGAACCGCTGTGGCCCCCGAGGCTCGTCTCACCGGTCGCTTGGTTCGAAGCTTTGCAAAGTTTGTGCCTGCCACGTTCCCCACGCGTTAGTTGCCTGAGCGTGGGGAGCCGGCTGGAGCCGCGGGGGCATCCCTCCACTTGTCTGGTCAAAGGGCTATCCCTTTGACCAGACAAGGGCAGAACTGCGAAGCCGACGGTGCCCCAGGACTGGTGGGGCTGTGGGAGAGTGGGACGTTCACACGGATTTTGGAGTTTCCCCTCCCAAGCTGCCGTCACCGGGAGCAGCGGAGCCGGTGCCAGAGGAGAAAGAGCTGGGAAGGGAGCAATCCTGTCGGGAAAGGGGTCGAGGCAGCACATAAAGAGAAGTTGTAGTTTCCTGCCCTGTCTCGTAAGGAAATCAACCCAAATCATTAAATATATATATACACGCTTTCTCGTCATGGAAAGGAAAGGTGGTTTCTGGTTTTATCATTTGGTGGGGATTAATTAACACGAAATGGCTTGACCAGAAGCGAGAGGACCCCCTTCTAATCGCACTCGAGTTCAGTGTTGAGGGCAGGGAGTCAGAAGCCCTCCTGTCCCCCCTTCCCAGGACCCCCACTCCAGGCGGGCACCCACTCCCCAGAAGGACCCCAGCCCACTGTCAGGTCACGCCGGCACCAGGCCGGCCTCTGCCGGGGGATTTTTAAGGGTGAAAATCGCATGTTCCACCGAGGCCTCGCTGGCAGAAGCAGGAGGCGGAGAAGGCTGCAACGTTTTGAAACGGATCCGACAAGTCTAAAAAGTCCCTCTGTGCCCGGGGAGGGCGACTGCTCCCCGACCTCATGGCTCCGGCGGGTGGGGAGCTGCTATTTCGAGTCTTCCTGAAACATCGGATCGGTCATAATCCTCCTCCTCCTCCTGATCCTCTTCCATTAGCACGGACCTGTCGAAATACGTGCGTGCCCCTGATTTTTCCGACTCTTCTGATGATGATTTTCTTGCTGATTACTAACTTCAACCCGTTAGAGGTAATGTTGGGAAACTGCGTTATTAGCTAGCCTTAAGGTAATTAGTACTTCTCCCTGCCACCGCGTCTGTTGTACAACGCAGCATGTAAAAGGCGAGTGTCAGCCCCGCGCATCTAATATTCCTCCTACAAAGAGCACTCACAGCTAATGAGTCAAGAGCCCTAAACGGAGTCCGAGTAAAGGACACTTATCAGAAGTCTCTCTGTGAGGACAGTAATTAATCCTCGGAAAACATTAAGAGCTCACTCGAAGTGACTTCCCGGCTCTCTTGGAGAGAGACAGGATTTGCTGGAGAATTTACGGGAGTGTTTCCAGCCGAGTTTTGCCTATTGTTGGTGAAACACGCACACTTACACGCACACGTACGCGCACCGCCGCGCACCGCCTTCGCCTTTCTTTGGTAAACATTGTTTAAAACAAACACCCTGCCTCGGCTGCTGCACCCAGCGCTGCTCACAGCTTTAATAAAGGCACAGGGAAGACCAGAACCCGCGTCCAAGACTGCTGTTTAATCCAATGAAGGCAATTTCCGAGGATAATTGCGAACATGTTTTAATGCATATGCATGAAAAAGGATTTTTTTCCGAGAGACCGACTTTACATGCTTATGTAATTGATTGAGGCGCTGACCCGCTATTCAAAATGTTATTTGAGAACCATCAGAATGCGTAAACTTGCAAATTGCCCAGCTTGTATCTGAATTAATACCTCATTCATCATCATTATGGGTTGATAAGTTAATTTAACCATTTCATTCTGCCTTAATGAGCTATAGTTAAATTAATGCCACATAATATATGAAAGTAACATTTAAATAGAAGCACTGGGCTGAGACAAACAGAGGCTGCTGCTATTTGGGCTGGAATAACGTGACATAAATCTTTTCTTCATTACAGGATCCAGTCTGTTCTACCAGCAGTTATGAAGTATTTATTCATTCACTTTCTTTTCCGAAGTTGCTTTGCCAAATAGTATAGGTAAATTATGTGCGCTTGTAAATAATGCTTCGGGATGTCTTTATTGAAGTAAAACGGTGAAAAAAATCATCTCTGTCTCTATCTTTATAAAGGCACCGGCTAGACAAGAAACGGCACGCCCCGGAGCCAGGTCCCGGACCGCTCCCCATGGCCCTGCCTGCAGCTGTCCCCCCGCTCAGGCAGAGCGGGGTGGGACTTGGCGACAGCAGTGCCAGACCCTGGGGTCCCCACGGGGCTGGGGGACCAGAGCGTGGTGGGGGCGGGGGGGCTTTGAAGTTTATGAAGCACAAAGTTGTTTGTTTGCTTTTTCCCTCTCCTGGAGTGTGGGAGCTGGAGGACGGCTCTCCCCGTCCCTCTCTGCCCCTAAATCCCCTTGGCCACAGGTGAGGTGGCCCAGTCGGCCGGAGGGACGCCCCCGTCTCGGTATTCAGGACCCGACTGCAATGCTACGGGAGGCTGCTCCGCGCCTCCTAGCCCCCTCTCCGGATCTGGCGGGGACGGGCGGGGTCGCGTCCGCAGGAGGCAGCCGACGGCGCCCGCCCTGGGGGCTCCGGCCGGTGGGTGCCCTCCCCGCCCCTCCTCTGGGGCGCTGAAAGGATGCTGCTCGGAGGTTTATTTAACCGGGGGAGTTCTGAGCTGGCTCCATTTGTAAGCCTTCTTCCATTTCCAGCTCGAATTGTTAAAAACAACCTACTGTCAACCTATAAACTCGTGGAGTGAAAAGACAGATTGTGCCAGGGAAATTTCCATTACAGCCTCCAGTATATTACATTTCCATTACATTCTTCAATAGATGCTTTTAAATACCGTAATACCGCTGGGATAACCGGGTGATTAAACGTGATAGGTAAAGAAGCGAGTAATTAAAAGGACACGTGTAAGTCCTGGAGAAGGCAGGCACTTGTGA
>VXBZ01009121.1:0-18411 GCA_013399135.1 Heliornis fulica
CCCCCCTTGATGAAGCTTTGCTGTCTGTGCCAGATCACGTGCTCTTCCCTTGTGTGCTCTAACATATTATCCAGGAGGATCTGTTCCATGATCTTCCCAGACACAGGGCTGAGGCTCACCAGTCTGTAGTTGCCTGGGTCCTCCTTCACAGAATCACAGAATACTGGGAGCTGGAAGACCCCTCAAAAGATCACTCAGTCCGACACCCCTGCCCAAGCAGGATGATCTAGAGTAGATCACATAGGAACATGTCCAGATTGGTCTGGAATGTCTCCAGAGAAGGAGACTCCACAACCTCTCTGGGCAGCCTGTGCCAGTGATCCATCACCCTCACAGTGAAAAGGTTCTTTCTTACATTCAGATGGAACTTTCTATATTCCAGTTTGGAACCATTTCCCCTTGCTCTATCACTGGCCATCACTGAGAAGAGCCTGGCTCCATCCTCCTGACATTCACCCTTTACATATTTATAAGCCATGATCTCCAGAGACACGATTTAATCGAGGTGATCCTGCAATTGCTGAAACCATTCTTACTTCAGCATCTTAACCCCATAGCCAAAGACCTTTTGTCCCTGATAAGAGCATTTATACAAAAGAATGAATTCTGATAATGACCAAAATAAAAAGCTTAATGGCAGCTTGGCAGTTTTGTTTCCTGTGTCCCTTTCTAGGAGAAAATACAAGCTTAGTATCAGGACATCACTATCTCTTGACAGCAGGTCCAGAAGTGTAATGAATCCTGTTTGAACAAACATTAAAATTGGTGGTGTCACTCTCCCATACATATGACCGTGAGTATAATTCTCCATCTACCTTATCTGTGACTAGTGGCAACCTCATGCTTTCCAATTGTCTTCCTGGTTGACTAAAGACAAAATGATGCTCCTTTGACTTTGGAATGATAAAATGCAGCTGGATCTCTTCTCCCAGCATAGAATAGGAAAAGGCAAATGCATGCAGAGTGGACTCATAAATCTGAGGATGGGAAAAAATAAGAAAATTCCAGTGGTTAGAGTCAAACTAATTTTCTACAAGGTGTCTGCAGGTAATACACATTTCTAACATTACCAAACAGACTACAAACAGTTACTGCATTGTATTAGATTTTACCTCATGATTCACCAGATATTTAAGCAATGCCCCCTAGGTTGTAGCATACACTAAAAATCTATACATTAAGCTGTTCCCTCTTTTGAAACTGTTGTTTTAGCTTCATCTTGAGATGGTACTAATACTTACAGGTCACCTTTTCAGAAATGCTGACACTGGTAAAGTGGAAGAAGGTATTAGCAATACAAATACTGGTAAAAAACAGTATTGTATTGCTAATACCTTCTTCCTCACATTCTCATAGGCAGGAGAGTGGAGGGTTACTCTGAGTGGTAACAGTGTGTATGCCACATACTGCATTGCAGTTACTCTGATGAAAATGTAAGTCCCAGTGGGAAAAGTTTACTGGGAAAGTAGTTTCAACTGGAAATACGTATGTTGAATGCAGATTAGAGCATTGAACAAGCTAGTGTAAATGAAACAAAGAGCAGTTCTCTGATGTCCCCAAACCTGCAGGCAGGTCAAGGCAGGCAAACCTCAAAAAAAGTAACAAAACCTGTACATTTTTAACATACACATACAATGTGCAAGGCAACTAAAATACAGTGAGTGTATGCAAAACTGTTTGGGTTGTATCTGTTTCAGTTTCTGCTCTGCAAAGTGGTGTCTGGAAACCTTTACCTGGTACCTGGGATTGAAACCCATATACTGATGACACTGTTCGCAGTGGTGGTAGGTGTTGTACGCTGCGTACTTGGACAATCTCATCCTCGTTGTCTGACGGCGTGTATACATATCCTCCTGTCTCCTGCTCGTTGGTCTGTCTGTTGGAAGAAGAAAGAACTTAAATGTAACATGTCTTCAAGGCCAGAATGCATTGCCTCATGACAGAATGTTTCTGGCATTGTATCTTCTAGGAACAATGGCAGGATTAAGCACGTGTCAAACAGTGAGGATTCATTCAGACCATAGTATGGTTCATAAATTGTTATGTGCAGTAAAGGGGACTACAAAGAAGCACCTGTAAATTTATGATTATGATAATTCTGTAAAGATTTCACATAATGCTGATGTGGGAAAAAGCCACATTATTAAAATTATTGTTCCTGTTGTTATCAGTGGTTGAATGTTTGCAAAAGGAATAAATAGGGGGGAAAAAAAAGGCTTGTGATAGACATTTGCTGTCCTGAAACAGACATCACAATAGATTATGTAAAATGAACTTGGCAAATTTAGTGATTTTGCTCATTAGTGAATACCCACATTTCAAAAAGGGAGGTTTGTGGGAGACCGAAGGAAAATGAGAGAGAATTTCTGCTGAAAAGGACTTTGCAGCATTTCCATGAAGAGTGTCAGTCACTCACCACATTTCAGTGGTCCAAGCCAATCTCCCACTCACTTTATGATCTACCTGTTCAAACCATCTCTCTCCAATAGCTTTTGTCACTGTCTTTGATTATNTTCCCACTCACGTCATGATCTACCTGTTCAAACCACCTCTCTCCAATTTTGGCTATTTGGATAATCAAAGACAGTGACAAAAGCCTTGATGAAGTCAAGATAAAACCACTGTTCTTCCTTTATCCATAGTACCAGTCATCTCATCATAAAATGCCTGATCTATTCTAGCTGCTCCCAAACACATTCTTGACCTTCATGAGTCTGGACATGGCTTACAGGAGAGTTGTTCCATAATTGTTTTAAGGACTGAGGGTAGGCTGACCAGGCAGTAATTGGGAGCCTCACCAATTGTCATTACCTTTTAGAAATGATAGACAGTAGCCCCACAATGATGTTGACCAGCACCCTCAGCATGCTTAGATACACCCTACTCAGTACCATGGATTTGTGTAAGATTAGATAGCTAATCCAGAGGTCTAATTCAGACCTTAATACTCCAGGAATCTAGACCTGGACAAACATATCTCATGCTTTCCAAACCTAAACCAAAACCTAAAACATCAGCCCATAAACACTTTTAAGTACATAAATAACTTCTCCCACATAAGTCACTTCATTGCTACAGAGCATGGCAATGCTACTACATAAAAACATCAAAATGCACAAACTTACTGTGGAATCAGAGCTTTTTTAATGAAATAATAACTATACTAAATTCTATAAAATATTTATAAGGCTTATACCTTGGTGCTTCATGTAGCAAAATATTTTTTCAGATTTTTTTTCACTGTAACTTAGTCAAGTACAATTCTGATAATTTCACTCTGTTCAAAATTTCAGTGGATTCTTATGTCAAAAACAAATAAATAAATATATCTCTACCAATCTAGATTTTTCAAACTCTAACCTTCACTGTTTATAGTCTGAAGTTTTGAACAAATCAGACTTGCATCTTCATATTTTGGGTCATGGATAGTATAGTCAAAAGGCATCTTCTTAAACGACTCCAAATCTGGCCACATATCTCCAGGCTGATGGTAGAATTGATCAGATTCTTCTTTTAAGTCTATGATAAAGATAAGGATTCATACAATTACATTTTTCAACCTCTTTGTATTGCTATAGATGATTTTGCTATGCCTACTATTCCTGCATATTTTTTTCCTTTCATCATTCTTAGGAATATTACTATGCATCAAGAGTTGCTCCTTTGAACAAATGCATGTCATACCTCTATGAAATTCTGGTTTTTTAACCTTTGTTATCAATTTAAGACCTCCATAATCTTGATGGAGCAGTTGGTAGGATGATGTTGAAAGCAATGTCCAGGATCTGCTAAGGCTGATCTACCTACATCCAAGTATCTGGAGTCTTTCCACTGACCACCACCATCCTTGTGAAATCAGATGGGGAAAGATGTTATACTCACTGAGGAAAAGAAGCACTTTTAAAGCTTCAGAAATTGTAGTATTAAGTCCAGTGCAATGTTAAAGTAAAATGCCCCTTCTAGCAATAAAACCAGAGCAATTTGAACATCATCCACCCCAGGGTAAGAGAAAAATAGTAAATGGTATTGGTAAAACATGTGGTGACACTATGACTTCTCCTGAAACAGGTTAACTGGCCTAAAACCCCAAAAGTACACAAGTCTGTACAAAATACTTCTCTACCTTTGTGAAGAGGAAGAAAGACCTGATGAGAGTAGAATGGACACTAGTGAGGGGTTCAGTTTGGGGGTCATCTGTAAGTTGCTGTAAAAAGCCTCAACTCTGTGTCTATCAGTACAGACTAAATGATTATTTACAACAAGTGAGTGTCTATTGGCACTTGAAGTAAATATGAAACTCAGATGGAATTAGCCAGATAGTGAAATCATCTTTGTGCTCTATGATTTATCTCTAAAATCATGCCCCAAACACAAAGGATTCCTTACACAAGCTTCTCCCCTGGCTGACTAGTCACCTTTTCCATGGGTGTTGCCATAAGCCTTGGGGCACAGCTGCCTCTTTCTCAAGCACAGCTCACTGTGGAGGAAGACTCCTGGGTACTACCCCAAAAAAAGCCCTCAGAGACAAGAGATGAGGCACAGTCTCAGAGTAAAATGACTGAACAGACCAGGGTCTGACAGGGACAGCAAGCAGGCAGGTAACATCCACCTGAGACCCTGCATGGCTGGCTGTGGATATGCTATTTGTGCCAAATTAGATATATCCCATAGAATATCAGCCTTTCTTTTTCCATATAAGCCAGTCCTTAGCTATGGAGGCCAAGTATCAGAAATACATCTGAAAATACAGTAGAGTAAATCCATTGTGAATAAAGGAGGTTTAGATTATTAGAGATAAGGAACTGTCTTCCTCCCTTATGCAGTCTTACATACCTAGAAAATTTGACATTGCTCCTCATGGTATAATCTGTCAGAATTTCACTGATTATATATTCTTTACAACAAAAGTTCATTCCTATTCTAAACTCAAAACCAATAGCCTGATATCATTTAATACACATAAATGCTATTGATTACTTCCCAAGAAAAACAGATGTATGTGATTTTTGTTATGATAAGAAAGACTAATCTACAAATGATCAGTAAAATAATAACATAATATTAAGTATCATTTGAAGATCACACAAAATTTTTCTTAAAATATTTAAATAATATACATTAATTACAAAGGTGAATTGCATAAAATATACAGAATACTTTTCAGTTTGCCATAACATTTTTCTACAGGCTCTAGAAGTAAATATTTTTATATCAATAACTTACTGATGTTGATTTCTTCTTCATCATAAACATCTACTTCTGTCAGTCTAATCAGCATTCGGGACAAAATACTGAGGAACTGCAGATAAGCACCTGTTTTCCCTATCTGTAGATACATAAATTAGCAAATACAAAAGCAATGTTATTTTTCCAAAAACATGTTACCTTTTTACATATCTGGAAATTGCAGATGCAGTGAAACCAAACATGAATAATTGGTGCTTGCATATCCCTGTACTTGTATATTCCTTGGCATAAATGAAATGCTTAAATTCCTAGCAGTCTTTGTTAAATCTACAGGGGAACCTAACTTGGAAAATGCATTTTACATCACAGCTCTAATCACAGGACCACACATGAGAATTTTCTCTCTTGATGTTATAGTTTCTACATAGGCAATGAACTTTTAAAAATCCATACAAGCTTCCACAAAACTTCCTCAAACTGAAAGACAGCTCAGGAATTGCCTCAACCCTTTCGTATTTGCATAATTTGCTACTGGAGTGCAGTGACTCTGCTGATGAATGAAGTGGTGTGCAGCTCTAGAACTTGTGCAGAAGACATCACCTCACGCAGGACATGGTAGATGTAACAAGGTCTGTTACACATCTTGTGTGGAATCTATACTATTCCCCTTCCACAGTTTTAAAATTACCATTTAAAAGTTTGTTTTAAAATTATCTTAAGATTATAACTTTACTCCTTTTTTACAGCCAATAGTATTGCTGCCCTTTTATAGTTTTTTTTTTAGTTGAAGGGTATAAACCACAGCTGATGACGTACTTAGTGTAATCTCCTACAGGTTGCTCTGTGTCCTCTACATAAAGTTTACTGATGATAACATCCAGTAAATAGTGCTGTATCTAAGCAGACCATTACACATGAACAGGAAGCAGTACACAATGGCTTTCACAGATTAAAAAAAGAATCATAGAATCACAGACTGGTTCAGGATGGAAGGAATCTCAATCCCATCTACTTCCCACACCCTGCCATGGGCAGGGACACCCTCCACTAGCCCAGGTTGCCCAAAGCCCCATCCAACCCAGCCTTGAACACTGCCAGGGAGGGGCAGCCACAGCTTCTCTGGGCAGCCTGTGCCAAGGCATCACCACCCTCACAGGGAAGGGTTTGTCCCTTATATCCAATCTAAATCTATCCCCCTTCATCTTAAAATACTTCCAAGATTTTATCTGAAATCTGAATTTACCTTTATAACACATTCTTTTAAGGTGTCCCCAATCATTCCGTTAAACACAGGGTGACATGAGAGATCAACACTTCCCTGGTTTCAAACAAATGAGAGATCACTTGTCAAAAATACACAACCTGTTCCCTTAAGGTCAGGTATCCATGTGAAAAACTAATTCCTGATGTGTTTGAAGTGTGTACTTGTCAACAGAACAACAGGCAGAAAACATTATTTTCTCTTTTTAGTAACCATTTAAAACTTGATCATTCATAATCATGTGTTTTTCTTTCCCTGGGGGAACCAGCCTTCACCAATAGCTTTCAACTATATACGTGGGAGTGAGTAGGCTACTACTATGTGCTACTTAGATGAAAGTTATTAGTTGTCAATTAACACAAATACATACAAAGCTGTAGATCCAGGCCTGGAGGTTGGTGGCCCTGCCTGTGGTAGGGGGGTTTGGAGTCTGGAGCTCGATGTTTTGGGTCCCTTCCAGCCCAGACCAGTCTGTGATTCTGGAGGGTCATGAGTTGGAAACCACAGGACTACAAGTGCTAGTCCTTAACCACTAAACTAAAACACAGGTACTTATGATATTCCATGTATCATATCTTACCCAATCTCATTATCTGTCATATAAAAAGTGTGCAACAACAGTACTGTGAGCTTTCTGAACTGTTTGATATTAGCAACACTGTATTCAAAAGGCTGGTAGGAATATCTCCATGTTTTCAGAATGTTTTCTGCCAGGAGAGAGAGATCAGGCTGGGCACATAGCTGCAGACATGTCTAGGCTCCATTCATGTGCACATTTGCCTGCATTTGGTGCTGAAGAAAAGAACTGGTGAAATAGAGAATACCTTTTCCAGGTAATTTTGAGAAGAACATTTTCAAAAAGAAAAGGAGAAGAAAATGACTTCTCACTTGCAATCAATGTTTACTTGAGCATCAGAATTTGTAGCATGCCCAGGTAGGTAAATGCACCTTCAAAACTAACTGTATTCTTTTCTGCATGTGTCACCTCCCAGCACAACAGAACTGCAGTGTCTGTCCTTGTTTGGAAGTACTGAATAGTACACATCTTTACACATCTTTTGGAGAAGCCTGGTACCATGCTGTGTAAGAAAGTACTCTGATAAGAAAGTACTCAGAGCGAGGTGGTTTTCTCCATATCCTGTCTTTGCTCTGCACACAAAAGGTACAAACAGATTAAAGGAATGGAGGAACCTGGAACTGGGGTGCAAAATGTGCACAAGGGGTGCTGCTACTAGAGACAGATCTACTTCCCAGAAGGACGTTCCTCAAATACGTCCCAGTGTCTCCAGAGTCACTTGGAGGCCAATATTCCTAATTAACAGAAGTATTATTTGTTTCTCCCTACCTGTATTTGGAAGACATAAGCCTGATGAATCAGACTTGGAAGAAAATCACAAAAGCCTAAGAAGTAAAAATCTCAAATCTTGTGAAAACTCATGATAATTAGGGAATTTGGGGCATGCAAAGACTTAGTATTTTAATTTCTATTTTCATCCTTATTGCAAGGGATGACTTGGCCCATAAAAGACTAGGAATATGTTTATCATGCAGCTCTTCAATTCATGAAGTGTAGCTGTAGCTGAGCATGAGGAAGGACTATGAATTCAAATTCTTCCTGCAGAAAATTCAAGAGATGTGGACATCTAGTTTTTGTATCAAAGACATACACTACCTTAGAGTGGAAAGCTATCAAAGATGTTGATCACTGAAGTGTGCTTGCCACAGATATCAAGGATAAGCTGAAAATAGCCTAAGCATTTGAGAGACAGAGAGATTCCAATCAGAGAAATGATGTGTGCACCTCCACACTTCTTCATGCAAGTGACATCCAAAAGTGCTGCAGCAGCAGTCTAACAGTAATAAGCTCCCTTTTTATAACTTGTTCCAGACACTGGATACCAGGACCACTACAAGTATTTTATTATTCTCACATGTGGCTATAAAGTGTCATTTGATTTCAGTCTTCCCATTTGAAGAAATATGTCAAAAGGGGAAATAATGCCATAAGGCTCTTCTATTTTAATTTCCAGGTGAGATAGTCCTCACATACCACAGTGGTGGTTTTCAAAGTGTGGTCTGCGAATCAGTGATGATTCGTAGGAAATACACCGATGCTCCACAGACATCTAGCCAAATGGTGCTCACTCTCCTTGTTTCCACTTGCAACATTCCTCTAAAACACAGCTAACAACAGATAGATTAAATATTTCCCTCATTCTTTTCTTAAACAAGCTGTTATATAAACCCACTGTAATAAAATTTAATAGGAATAGGGGAAAAACAAGTAATATGGGCAGCAGTTTTCCTCCTTAGAAGATGTCTTAAAAGACACTTGCTTCATTCCCTGGATTTGATGCCCCAGGACTGAGCTGTGCTTATAAGCACCTTCCACATTTAAGGAAAATGCTCATTCTAAGTTGTAGCATCCAGTTAAAAAAAAAAACCAAAGGTACAAAATCTTCATTTGCAGTTTGGGAAACTGCAAAGATGAATGTTTCTAAGAAAAATATTATCATGAATTTAAGTTTCCTTATAGGCATTTTCTTGGGCACGCTAGGGACTAAATTTCTATACACATTGTTCATGGTGGTGCATTTATTCATACTCATTAACCAATGGGTTAACTCTGATGATGTGAAATCACTTCAAGATAAATACAGATGCATTCTATACCTCTCCAGTTTTTGCTGCCTTACCTACAGACTCTTAAAAAAATGCAAGTAGTGCCTTCCAGCATGCAGCATCTTCCAGTGTCACGTAACTGTCCTTGAAAGCACGTTATCAATTCTTCTAGAAAAACATTCTGACAGTACAGAGGATAAAACATCTCTGTGAGAGAAGTGTCAGTATGCTTTATTGCTAACTACCAGGCAGTAAGAATTATAGTTTTGCTTCATTAATGTGCCTAGTTTTCTTCTTATGTTGATTTCATATTTTACACAACAAATTGCGTCCCAATTTGAATTTCAGTCAAGGAATTGCTGCCTGATAAATGGCTACTTCCTAATTTTTTAAAAGGTAGTACTATGGCATTCTTATACTTTGGTTGAGATATTATTAATGCTGGTGCTGTGTAATCATTAGTTTTACTTCTACCTCTATTTTATTAAGCGTTAAGTCCATGTAAAATATTACTATAATCAAATACATGTGTGAGTAAAACCTATTTCAGTAAGCAAAAGTATTTCTTCCTAAAAGGAGAAAGGTAATTCTGATTTCTGTATATTTTACTATAACTATTCCCTAGAAGAAACTGTATTGTTATATCTTAAGCCAATAAACAGTCAGACTACTTTTACAGCTCTTCGATTTATGGGAGTTTTTAATACTTTGGGAGGTTAAAGTAGTAAAGGAAGCAAATCTGCTGGATTTTTACCACACACTGAAATTGATGTATAACCATAAATTTTGATACTTAGGAAGAAGACATGGCACAATACTCCTAATTTGATGCATGTGACTTTTTGTGTAACAGGTGCACTCTTCAGAAAGGACTGAGGAATATAAAATGAATAAACTTGTGAAGGGTGTCCTTTAGGAACTGATCCAACTGTATGACTCGATGCAAGACCAGGAAATAACCTGCATTGTGGAGACAGCTGGAGAAGAGGGTTTTTTGGGTGTAAAAGAAGTGACATTGAGGCTGAAATTCACTGCTGCACAGAGGGCCAACAGAAGTCTTACTGAATATTTGATAAAAAGAAAAGGTTTTTAAATAAAAAGTGGTCAGTACCATGCCCTGGAACAGGGACAATGGATAAGAAAACTGCCTGTTTAATTATAGTTAAATGGCAAGTACCATGTGTGTGAAACTTCACAACCTTCTCACAAATGTGTAGTATGCTCTCAGAAGTCTCTGAATCTTCTGAGAATCACAGATTTACATTTATGACTTACAACCAAATGAGTATCAAAGAAATATTTACTTATGGGCTAATCTGGGTATTTAAGGTGGCTTTGGGAATAGTATCTTTGTGGGCTTTGATGTGTATGCATGTAAAATTCTAATAAAAATTGTCACAGCCTGTGGTTTGGTTTTGGGTTTTTTGGGTTTTTTTGAGATGGAAATAAAGAACATCTTGCTTCCAGAAGGTATTTGTTTTACACTGCAGCTAATGCCTCATATAGTGCCTCAATCTTTGGCAAGCATGGACAATTTAGGTCAAAGGAATGGACAGTGAAAAACTGCTCATCAGAGTACATTCTGGAATCCTTTGTGAATTACAGCAGCATTTTCAGGGAGTTCGAATATGAAAAGCACATTTATGTTCTTTCTACTCTACTGCACCATAAATGTGGGTGTAAAATGGAATAAGAATATTTTAACAAACAACAATATTTAATTTTCTTTTATGATGGATGAGCAAAGAAGAGTGGATCAGCTGGCAAGGTAATCCAGTACTTATATTTAGTTATTTGGGTTGATGTTACAAGAGCTGGAAACATGGGTCTTGGTTTGGGTTTATTCTTTCTGAGCTCTCTGGTTCACAGGACATACTGTGCTCTCAGTAGGCACGATGTGTCTTCCTATCTTGTTGCTTCATACCTCAGTAGAATTTGAGAGGCACAATATTACAAGTAACTTGTGCATTGAAATAGGAGATACCTTGCTCACAGAAAAGAGCTAAACATTCATAGAGAATTTAGAAGAGGAGGAACTTCTTAGGACTATATCCATTTCCATATATATTCTCAAAGTAATTTAAAAACTCTTGGGTTAACTACTCATCTTGTCAGTATGGCTCTGCTAATGTTGAACTGGCCTTCTTGAATGTATTATTTACCACAGCTTCTATTCCTGTCTGCTGTGTGAAGGAAACAGAGACAATAATTACAAACACCCAACTGTCTTCAGATTGATCATAGGAGTGTGGGGTTTTGCAGATCTTTGATCTTTATTTAAAATGTAATTGTATATTCAACTTTAACAAATTTATATTATACATGAAATCTATCTCTTGACCAAACATTTTAATGGAGACTAACAGAAAAGGAACATTGCTGCAGCTTCATTGTCTTTGAACTCAGGCTAACAGCAAAGAAAGGAAGATTATTTTATTAGAATTTAGTTAGTAAATAAAATATAAATAACTTGCTCTCCCTAAAAAAACCCCAAACCTCTACCTTCAAGGATGAATAATAATAACTAATCACTGCTTTTTCTGAAATTATGATAAAATTAAACAAAATAAACCAATGATAATACCTTGATCTTGTTACACACCTGTGGTGGCCCGCTCAGCAGCAACCTCCTTGGGTGAAAGGTGTCCATTCTGCCCTCATTCCTATTGTTGTAGTCCATATGGATGGGCTTGGGAACTGTCCACTGGCGGTAGTATAGAGACTGCTCCGTGCAAGTCATCATCTTACTCATGAGAGGGCGAAAAGAACTTGCCCACATAACAGAATGATAAGGCAAGAGGGAAGATGATTTAGGAAGTCCACTGCTGTCCGTAGAGGTAATAATGT
Organism: Heliornis fulica; assembly: GCA_013399135.1. Lineage (NCBI taxonomy): Eukaryota > Metazoa > Chordata > Aves > Gruiformes > Heliornithidae > Heliornis > Heliornis fulica. The sequence continues at coordinate 11,918 of VXBZ01009121.1, forward strand.
CATAAACCAGTTTGGGCAGGAAAACTATAGGAGGCTGTTTTGATGCTTTGGTCATGGAGCATTGAGAGGTCTGGAGGATGAAGGAGTTATGAGTGGGTGCAGAGGAGGAAGAAGAGGAGGAGAACGGTGATGAGGAAGATGAGGTAATAGAAATTTGGGCACTTTTAATGTTTTGTTTTGTATCCAGCTGCTCAGGGACAGAGGGCAAGTGTTTGCTGATTGTTGTTTGTGCCCCCTTGTCTACTTTCTGCTTCAGCTTTTCATGGTTATTTGTAGTTTCTTCAGTGCTGCTACTTAGGACTTGGTGGGGGGATTTTGCTGTATCCCCTGCTGCTGTTAAAGGAGGAGATGACTCATTGCAGAATGCTGTAACTAGAAGAAAATTTGTATTTCAACACAGTGCAGTTACCTCTGTTAGTCAATGTCACAGTTAAACAAAACAAACAAAACAAAACAAAATAACAGTTAGAGGGAGTATCCACTGCAGTCCTGCTCCTATCCTTGCTTTTACCTTTCTCATATAGCAAGTCATAATGAGACTAGTTTGGAGTAATCATCTCAACACAGAAAGTGTTTTTTAAAACACTGAAGTGCATAAGAAAGGTATCAGGGATTGACTGTCCTGTCCTCTACTTCCCTCTTCCACTCCCTGCTTAAGGTGCTCATCAAATACTTTCACCACTCAAGACAAACTACTGAATTAAAATTTTTGAATAAAAAATTACTGAATAAAAATTAAAAAAATACTGAAATCATTGTTTAAAATAGTGTGAGAAAATAAGTATTCACCCCATAAGACTGTAGAAATGTCTATACAGGCTGATGTCTAGAAACAGTCCTCTGAGTCAGATCTGATCTGACTCTCGTGTGTGCATCACTACAGCACTCAGTGTGAGCTAATAAAACCTGGCTCTCGAGTCTGCTGTGCTACATAATGCATTAATGCATTCATACTGCTTCTGGTCAGCCCAGGGCACACACTGAACTCATGAATGTTGTCCCTGAAAATGTCATGTAGATACACACCTCATATCTAGCAGCTGGTTTTCAGATAGTGCCGTGGTTTTACCTTATATAATCTAACTACTGCAATTTCTTGAACGTTTAAGGCTTCATTGTAAGTGGTTCTGAGCATCTGTAATGCTTAGTGGATTCCAAAGAGGAGATGCAAACACTTCACAGTCCTCAGAGTAGACTGAGAAGTGGTTGAGGAATCAGTCTCCACGTTGTACTAAGAACGTCTGTCTGAGGGTGAACATAAATAAAAACAACTTTCCTCTCATTGTGAAATCGACAGTCTGGCTCCTTGAAAAAAACCCCACATTTTGAAGTAATAAAAATCCATAGTTTAGATACAGAAGATATACTTTAGCTGCACATTAAACTGAAGTGGCTAGTAAAGGGCAATAGGAATAAACACCAAATATCACCAGCAGTATAAATGGTTTCAGGTAAAACCACTGTGACATCACTCAAAATACCAGTGCCCTAGAGCACAGGAACAAAAAAAAGAAGCTAAAGGAGACTTCTTTAACCACAGGCAAAATGAAGTCAGAAAGCCACAGGCAGGTTCTTGGACACCGTGGAACTGGTGAGCTCAACTTTAAAGATAAAAAAAAAAAAAAAAGAGATTTATAGTGTTTATGATTTTCAAGATTGTTTTATTCCTTTTGTCACCACTACTGTGCTTCTAGAAAATAAATCATGGGCCAAACATGCATGTCACCATGTTGAAAACTACACACCAAACAGAATTTACTGTGACTGACAAAAGCCAACACATTTTAAAAAGCTGCATGAGATTGAAACTTCTAGGTACAGTTTATATTCCCCACTTGTATTCACTATTATCTGCATAAAAAACATGCAAACAAATTTATCAGACCAAAGAGCTGTAGCAGTTCTCAACGTTGCCTCCTGCACTGTACATCAGTTTGCAGACTAAGAAGGAACTGAAGATTAAAAAAATTATCAGCTTCCAATAGAGTGTTCAACCTCTGCAAAATTAATGCATGAACACTCCAGACTAAAACCAAAAAGGCAAAAAAAACCAACCCCAATGAAACCAATCCTGCTTCTTCTCCCAGAGATTTTCAAAAGACTTTAAAAAAATGTTAAGGATGCTTGTTCCATGAATTGTCATGGCTTCAGTGAACATTCTCAGTCACCACTGTACTAACTGAGGAGTCATATCAGAGTGGCAAGTACTACAGAAATGCCTGGTTTAGACATCCCACCCCATAATTATTGTTCAAACAAGAAAAGGTCTTATTTCCTATATTTCAGAAGTCTGATCTTTACCTTTTTTAAGTTTATCTTTAGTGATCCCATTAAAACAGACCTTACCAAAACCATAGGGATCTATGCCTTTTATTTTTTATATAATAAACTGAATAAAAGGTCTTTTTTATGTCCCAAATGACACTTAATAGAGATGATCTTAAGGTCTTACTGGAAGCTTTTGAAGAGAGAGATGAAGATGCAGAGTCATGGGAACGAGATCTTTCTCTTTTCATGGGACTTCTCTTCTCTGAAGTAGAACCTGTTCCATGAATGTTAGCAAGGGAAAACAGAAAAATATTAATTAAATAAGCCTGTGAGAAGGCACAGCTACATTGTCCAATGAGGAAGAGTACACAAGAGTTCATGTGTGGTTTGCCCTCATTCTGACAGTTTTCAGCAAGAGTATCTGTTTCTACCATGCAATATTGTCCTATGGTCTAATCTAACTATGCTGAGCTGCAATAGGCTCACAAAATCACAGAATCACAGAATATTAGGAGCTGGAAGAGACCTTGAAAGACCATCCAGTCAGTCCAATCCCCCTGCCTGAGCAGGATCATCTAGATTAAATCAAACAGGAACGTGTCCAGATTGGTCTTGAATGTCTCCAGAGAAGGAGACTCCACAGCCTCTCTGGGCAGCCTGGCCCAGGGCTCTGTCACCTTCACAGTGAAAAAGTTCCTGCTTACATTAATATGGAACTTTCTTCTATGTTCCAGCTTGGACCCATTGCCCCTTGTCCTATCACTGGTCATCACTGAGAAGAGCCTGGATCCATCCTCCTGACACTCACCCTTTACATATTTATAAACATTAATGAGGTCACCCCTCAGTCTCCTCTTCTCCAAGCTCAAGAGACCCAGCTCCCTCAGCCTGTCCTCATAAAAAATCAATACTGCAGCCAGGAGCTGGTTATTTGTAGGCATGTCTCAACCATATTTTGACTTTCCACCTATGTCTTACTTTCCTTACTAATCCAGAGTCAGAGAAACCAAGAGGCAACAGGCTCTATTTTGTCAGTATGTTATGAAATTACCTCCCACCTCACACATTACAGCTTTATGGCCAGATTATATCTCAGTTTTTGGTGATAAAAATCCAGATTTGGACAACCACCAAGGATATTCACTTGAGGTACCTAGCATAGGCTTCTAAGTGAAAATTCTTGTTTCTGTACAGTTTTACCATGATTAGACAGAGCCATAAACCCTGCCAACAAAAAAGCTGGACTGCAAGTCTATCTCAGATATTTTGAGTTGGACTGTGGAAGAGCATACCAATCTGCAAGGACTAGGCAAGGAGACTTACAATTTAGCTGCTAACAACCTAGGTGTCCATTTGACTCACACATGATCTCAGTGTACTTCAAATAAAAGGACCTATGAGAATAAAAATCCCTTGTTTTCCACAGTTCCAAGCCATGATAACTACTATTACAATAGACAGTAAGAAAAATGTAAAGAACTTAATGATAACTGATAACATCCATCAACTATCACTCAAAAAACATGGCTTCACTAAGGGGAAATTGTGCCTGACATATTTGGTGTCCTTCCTTGATGGGATTACAGCACTGTTGGATAAGGGTAGAGCAACTGACATCAACTACCTGGACTTGTACAAAGCATTTTACACTATCCTGGATGACATTATGGTCTCTAAATTGCAGAAAAATGGATTTGATAGATGGACCACTCAGTGGATAAGGAACTGGATGGATGGGCACATTCAAACAGCTGCAGTAAATGACTCAGTGTCCAAGTGTATATCAGCAATGATATTCCACTGGGGTCAATATTGGTACAAGCATTATTTAATGTCTTTGTTGGCAACATGGACAGTGGGATCAAGAGCACCCTCAGCAAGTTTCCCAAGGACACCAAGCTGTGTGATGCAGCTGACACACTGGAGGAAAGGAATGCCATCCAGAAGGACCTTGACAGGCTTGAGATATGGGCCCATGCAAGCCACATGAAGTTCAAGGAGGCAAAGTGCAAGGTCCCTAAGAAGAAAGTACTGAGAACAGCCCTGAGAAGAAGAATTTGGTGGTATTGGTGGACGAGAAGTTAAATATAACCTGGAAACATGCACTTGCAACCCAGAAAGCCAACTGTATTCTGAGCTGCAACAAAACCAGTGTGACCAGCAGTGCAATGGTGGGGATTCTGCCCCTCTGCTCTGCTTTGGTGCGACTCCACCTGGAGTACTGAGCCNCGTGACCAGCAGGGCAATGGTAGGGATTCTGCCCCTCTGCTCTGCTTTGGTGAGACTCCACCTGGAGTACTGAGCCCATCTTTGGGGTCCCCAGAACAAGACATGGAGCACTGGAGTAAGTCCAGAGTGGGCCACAAGATGAGGCTGAAGCACCTATGCTGTATTTTAATGCTTTTTTGTTGTTGTTGTTCAGTCTGGAGAAGAGAAGGCTACTGAGAGTCCTTTTAGCAGTCTTTCAACATATAAAAGGGGCCTAGAAGAGAGCTGGAGAGAGGCTATTTACAAGGGCATGAAGTGATAGCACAAGGGTTAGTGGCTTTAAGCTCCACTTTGCTACTGCCAAAACATACAGGACAAGGGAGGTCAGGAAGACAGGAACAGAAAGGAGCCAAAAACCAGAGAGAGAGGGAACAGATGCAGTAGGTAGAACTCCAGAAACCCACAATGAGTAGGTAGCCATACAATCCCTCTTTGTCTAATACAACTCAATCACTTTACAGCTTCTTTTACTAACACTACTAATAATACCTTCTGTCACTATTTCTTCATCTTCATTATCAGTGCTGCTTAGTTTCTCTGGGTCACTTTCTAGCACATCATTCACGACTGCTTTCTCCATGTGGATTTCTGAGCTCACAAAGTATGCTGCCAAACCCAGCTCTTGCTCCAAGGTAGTCCTTACCAAAGAAGATGAGTTTATTAAACGCAGGTCACAGTATCTCAGTGATCTGGAGAGAAACAAGAGGGGCTAGTATGAAAACTCACTGTCATCTGCACCCATATTTCCATTACAAACACAGCCAAAGGAGGATTTTTATCAGGATCTGCTTAAACTATGGATGAGAGAGAACACAGTACAGCTTTTGTGCTTAATAACTTTACCACTGTGGTGTGGACACTTTTCTTTTTCTTAATCCATGTTTGCAGTTTAATTCAGTGCATTGATGGTTAGCATCAGCATCAGAAAAAGAATAGTCATTTGGGTTCTAAACACAACCCAATTTGGGTTCCAAGCTGAACACAGAATGGGATTCAGCTGCACATACAAAAGCATTTCTTTCCCCTGGGCATCTTGTTTATCTTCCAGCTGCCATTCCAGAGGCACTGATCTCTATGCACATCCTGTAGTACATAAGGTACCTAAACTAACAATACTTTTATATTATTTTTTTAAAAGCATACCCTTATTCTCTCCTCTCATAATATTTTCAGAGCTATTTACATCTTACTATAAACATGAGGTTATTATTAATAACATGGGATTCATATGTATTGTATAAAAGCTGCAAAAAAGGAACAACTTGACACTCATATCTCTTTTCTTCTCCCACAAGTAAATACACAATTGATCTTATGGATAAAAAACTGCCACTGAAAATATTGGATCTTCTTACCGTGGCAAAGACTCCCCTTGTGGATCCATGCCACTAAATATCAATATACAAGGCAAACCTTCTAATTCCAAATAGGTTTGTGGCCTCCAGTCTACATCTTCAATTTTCTGCCAGATCTGTATAAGGTAAGAAACACTATTGTACACAAATAAAAATATGACAAGAATAGAAAATACAGAATTATATACATTTACATCCATTATATGAATAATTTTGTACAGTTGATGGATGTTCCACCGAAGGAAGCCACAGAACAGAGCTAATTTCAATGTAGGTACAATGCACAACTCCTAGAGGTAGGAATCCACCTGCTGTAAATCTGAAGAGACGGGGACATGTTGCAGTCTAAAAAATCTCCCAGCTTCCCAGTGGCACAGCTATGAAATCAGGGCATAGACAGGTAGAGTGGATCACAGAATGTCAGGAGTTGGAAGGGAGCTCAAAAGATCATCTAGACCAAACCCCCTGCCTGAGCAGGATCACCTCGATTAAATCACACAGGAACATGTCCAGGTTGGTCTTGAATGTCTCCAGAGAAGGAGACTCCACAACCTCTCTGGGCAGCCTGTTCCAGTGATCTGTCACCCTCACAGGGAAAAAGTT